>JAVQJG010157284.1:0-10694 GCA_036024015.1 Craterocephalus amniculus
ACAGCGCGGCCAATTGTTTAAAAATGAACGGTTCTCAAGCAATTGAGACTCGGTTCTCATCGTTCATTTAAAAGAGCCGTTCAAAAGAATCGTCTCGTTCACGAACGTCACAGCTCTAGCGTCCAGTTGTCTTCCAAAATGTTGAAGTTAGAGCAGCTGAAAGTGTTTGTCAATGAGCGTCTGACGGCGGCGGCAGCGGAGGTCTTCGGAGCCGTGGAGAGAACCATTTTGGAGCTTCATAATGACGCGCTTGTGCCCGTAGAGCATGTCAGACACAGCGGGCAGCTAACGGTGGCAGAGCCGCTGGAGCCGGAGGAAACAGCGGCAGGTTGGTAAAGCTACTGGGTTACTTTTTCTTTTGTTTGTTTTTTTAATCGTGGTTCTCTTTTCCAATCATATTATCTTTCCAAAAATATTAAAATTACATTATCTGATATCCAGAACAGCTCATTGTTTTTATGTATGAGTTTGACATTTGTCTGTTAGTGTTTATACGCATGGCTGCAAAATTATTCCTACTTTTCCATTTAAAAAAGGGCAAAATGTCTTAATTTCAAGTAAAATAACTTGAGATTGAAAAAACCGAATAACAAGATAAATTTGCTCATTTATAACATGATTAAAATAAAAAAATTTAAAAATCCTATGATTACAAGATACTTTCATCTATTCTGGACAAATCGCAGTGATCATTACATCCTAAGTTTGAGTTGGAGGTGATCCTTGGTTTCAGTAGCCTGATCCCGCCCACTAAATTTTTTGCGAGCCCCAAATATATGCTCCCATTGAAGTCGCGTTAGCCAGGCTATGGTTTCAGAGGATTATGGGACAAAAGTTTAAATCCCACAGCTGGGATGTCAAAATGATGTTTGTATTCTAAAAGGGGCTGACACAGTGGCAGATTGAAATATTTTCTTGATCACTCTGGCTCGCAGACACCCACTATGAATGCTAAATTTCCCAGAATCTGAAGTCCATCTCTGGATCGGAATATGTTGGAAACCATTAAAGATAAAATAAATGGATGTCTGTCAAACATTTTAAAGTGTGTTTTTTGAATTTCTGTGGAATAAGACGTTTTTTGAAGATGTTTCTGTCTGAAGGTGTTTTGAAGGTTTGATATATTTTCATGTATTGAATTGAATTTTTAAATTTGAATATTAAAAAAATCTCATTAAAATTATTAAAAATGAATAAATTTATAATACATTCAATATATATTTATAATTGTATATACATAATTATGAATAAATTATATTTTTAAAATATATTTGTTAATATTGAATCTCAAAAAACAAAGTTAAAAATAGTTTGTGTGAATGATCTACAAATGCATGTGTTCATATAAACTTTATTTACATAGTATAGAAATAGCAGTCATTCCTTCCTTCAGCAGCTTAAATAATGCCTTATATCCAGAAGAGATTTTTATTTTGACCTATTCTTTGTGTCTCCAGCTTCCCGAGGATTCGGTTCATCTGCAATAAACGCCTCCACCCAGTCGTCCCCCACACACACGAAGCAGCTGTCACCAGAATATGATAGAGAAGAGGAAGAATGGCTGGATGAAGACAAAGAAACACTGCAGGACCTTTTAAAGGCTGAAGCTGCCGCTGGTTTAAACTCTGCACAGAGTCCAGAGCCTTCAACCTACTGCTTTCAGGTTTTCTTTCCTCACTCCTCTGCAGGAGGGAGGAAAACAGAGGAGGAAGAAGGTAGTTATGATCAGACAGATTTCTACCTGCCAGTTTCCTTCGGTAGCGCAGCAGAGGATGATGTCAGTGATGCTGAACACAGGGGGTTAAACCCACTGTGGATGGCGGTGAAGTCAAACATCAGGACGAAGCACAACCCCAATGCTAAGAAAAAGACAAATCCTTTTTGTTGTCGGATGTGTGGAGAATCGTTCTCTTGCAGGAATTCCTTTGTGCTACATGTTAACGCCCACGCAGAAAACATGCCCATCCTCTCGCCTTCCAAGGAGGACAACTTGTGTCACATCTGTGGAAAAACATTCACCACATCCACGCATTTAAAAAGGCACATGCTGATCCACACGGGACAGAGGCCATACCTCTGCAAGGAATGCGGCAAGACATTCGCACGGGGCGAGTGTCTGAGGGTCCACATGATGATCCACGCGGTGGAGAGGCCGTACACATGCCAGGTGTGTGGGAAGGGATTCAGGTAGAGGAGCAACCTGATCACTCACAGCAGGATGCACACGGGGGAGAAACCGTACCGCTGCGATATCTGCTCCAGACCCTTCGCGTATAAGAAAGACATGACGAGACACATGCAGATCCACACCAAGACGTGAAGTCTCAGGCTGAAGGGAAAACCACTCGTGACAGAAGTGAGCCATCTTTGCAACAGAAATTTGGGACCCAACTATGTGCTTAAAAAGCTGTAAATATCCGGGATTTTCATCAGATATGTCCCGGGGTCCACGTTAAAGCTCCACCAGCTTATTTCAGAAAAAGCCAGGGCCACCTCTCTGCAGGCTGATCTGGAACGAGCCGGGGCCGAAGTCACAAAGAATCCTAGGGATAAAAGCTTGTTGACGTGCTCATTTTAACTCAGTGTTTGTTATTTAATCTTTTAATGGGTTTTATTTATGGAAAACTGTCATCGAATGATGCAGATGAGATGTTTTCAGGTTGTTTTTATTCATCTAAAGGACAATCAAACTGTTTAGTAAAAAGTCACAATGTTTTTGTTGAGATTCACAATGAAAAGATGCTGAACAGAAGACGAGCTGCTCGGACGTTTTTATAAGGAATGTTAGAGTTCATAAGACTTCCTGACCTGACCAGGGCCGTATTAGAAATAAATTAAGTTTGTTAAACCAGAATTTTGTCAGTCTCTGAGTTCATCACAGCTCAGCCTTGGAGACAATCTACGAACAGCGTTCATGATTAGTAGCAGAGGAACTCGGCTCAGATTGCTAAAAGATAACTTACTGGACTAATTTAGCACATACATGGGGCCAGTTAGCGCGTTAAGGCACAGTATCAGTAATACTCGGTCAGTGTCCACACTTCCTGGCACCTCCTTCCGTCAGCCGTAGAATGGACTTCAGTACTCGATGGTCACGGCCTTCGTCTTCAGGTATTCGTTCAGAGCTTCTTGTCCTGCATCAGAAACAGTGAAAACCGTTAGTTTTCCTCTCAGGCTGTCATTTGTTTAATCTGCTGATATTTATCAAGATAATTTCAGATTTTTATCAAAAATAAGTGATTATAAAAACAAAGAAATTCACCCTAAGCTTTAGTAAAACACATTTTCCCCACATTCAATCTTGAGAAGCTTGAAATAAAACTCGACGTATCTAAACTGCACCAGTTAAGTCCCAGTAGTACACCAGTTCTGGCCCAAACCAGTACCAGGCGACGGAGCTGCATCTTGCTTTGGGGAGGAACTCCTCTGGTATGTCTGCTCCATAATCAGCCATTTTTGTAGTTTGTTGCACACAAGTTGGATGGAAATTCATCATTTGTTATTTTGAGATGACAAATTATTACCGTGGGGAATTTCTTTGGCGGTTTTTCGTATGGCTAACATCACCCGGCTAACGTTGTGAGTCCATTCGGTGTCCAAACATGGACGAAACATGGAATCAGTCAAGCTGCTGCGTATCATGGAAACGAAAAGCTTCTAAACGATCCGTTGTCATTTTCTTAAAGGAACAATATCAGAAAATATTTAACTCTAAACTCTAAGTTCACGTCCGGAAGGTAGACGCTTTGGTTCAGAGCAGCATCAGTGAAGACTTCTGTTTTTTCCTCTAAACGTTTGTTAAGCTGCACCATCTGGTGGTCGTGGTGCACAGACAGTGGCTCACATAAATGCTCACAAAATTATTTGAAAAAGAGACAAATGCTTACAAAACAGGTTTTTAATTTGTTTTTCAATTTCTATTTTTTAAATAGAAAAAAAGACGCAAAAAAAGACATAATTAATTTCAACTTTCAATTAAATTCTCACAAATATACCAATCTTTGCTTACTCAAAACCACATTTACACATTGTTTGTCTTTCCAATACTAATGAACATAAGCTAAGTTTATATATCCGGTAATCTGCCCGTGGCTTTACTCTACCTGTAAACTTCTCATCAGACTAACCTTTGTTTTATCTGACCTGATCTCTCAATACTAAATTAAAACTGAAAAGACATTTCAGGGAGAATTTATGTGCAGAAAATGACTTATGATAAAGTCTGTCTTTAATCAGATTTAAAATGCAAAGTAGAGTTTAAACTCTTAAAAATACGATGTCTTTATTCAGGGCTTGGCTTGGAAGGGGTACCTGAAGATGTGCCTGATGTAAATGTCTGGTTACATTATTTATGTCCAGGTGATAACGGTCTTGATTGTGGATCAAAGTTTTCTGGAGATGAAAAAGTCTCTTTTTATGGAGAGCATGTTAGGTGAACGAGGCAGCTTTGTGGGAAAGTGGATTAGGATTAGTCCACCACAAAACACAATCTTTTTTCTTTGATTCCCTCCTGATTCATCCAAATGTTGCTCCATTTACTCGATTTCACCATACAGCTGCATCTAGAAAAGGTTCAAAGCCCTCACCAGTGTGTGAAATAAAGTGTGACCTCGGGTGTGATAGAACTACAAAGGAAATCAATTTTTTTTTACATATTATTCTGGTGCATCGGGTTTTGAAAGCGTTTTCATAATTATTAACAATATCTCTATGTAAACATACAGTATGTCATATTTCTATATCTGTAAACTAACATGTTTTCACCGAAAAGGAGACATTTTTTGAAAATTTGTCAGCAACTGTCTTTTTTTCCTTTTAGGGTTGTGAGCATTTGGAGGTGATGTGGTCACACATCAAAGCCATAGAAAGAACTGGATTTCCTCTCATTAAATAAATACTGATAAACTCGGAGATCATAAGCCATCCCTAACCTGTAGCTCTGACTATCTGGACCTACAGCCCTGTGGTAGAAATCTAAAAACCAGATTTAAGCCGCTCTATAAAAGCTAAATCCAACTACAGAGGCTTCCTGCAAACTTCCATCGTTTATCTGCTCCACTTAAGTCCTCATCTGAACTTTTGGTTTCAGGTCAGACAGAAAAACATTCACTTAAATCGATCATTACCATTACAATATACATGAGTTTATAGTCGTTCATAAAACAGATAAGACTTGTAAACGAGTGAGGTTTTTCCTTCAGGACCGATTTCAACAGAATTTTACCCAGACTTTTTACTGCTTTGGTCAGAGATTCTCCTAAAAAGTAAATTTAGATGCTAATGGTAGCGGTTGTCTTACCCAGGTCTTTGCCGAACCCAGACTGCTTAAAACCTCCGAAGGGTGAGGCCACGTCCGTCTTGTTGTAGGTGTTAACGAACACTGTGCCGGCGTTGAGCCTCTCGCTCACATACAGAGCTTTGCTGATGTCCCGCGTGAAGACGCCGGACGCCAGGCCGTACTCCGTGTCATTGGCTCTCCTCAGGACCTCGTCCACCTCGCTGACGGAGACGCAGCCAGAAACAGAGCAGAGTCAGAACCAACGAAATAGGTGGTGGCGCAGAAAAAGGCATCTAACGTACCCGTTATTGAACTTGGAAATAATCATGACGGGGCCGAATGACTCCTCTTTAGCGATGTACATGTTGTCTCGGACGTCGGTGAACACGGTGGGTTCAAAGAAGAAACCTGGAACAAGACAGCAGATTAGATTAGGGCTGTTTTGATAAACAGCTACTTCAATTTCAGTCAACTATTTTAATGCACATATGCTGCTGATCCTTAATAAAAGTGCATTTGGCACCAAAGGCTGTAAATAAGAATTGTCTCATTGGTTAATTGATAAAAAGACAAAAAAAGAAGAAAAAAATCAAGATATATCGTACATAGTGATTCAGAAAAAAAAGAAAGTATTGGAAACAGCAAATGTACCAAACAACATTCAGAGGGTGAAAAAGTATGATTGTGTTCGGGAGAAAAGGAAAAACTTCCCAGTAATTTATGAGGAACCACTGGACTCAAAAATGACTAAATCAAAATCAACATTTCTGAAGGAAATAAATGAGTGAAATGAAAATGATGAATGCAATTGCATCAAATGAGCCAATTGTTATTGCAACAAGTAAAAAAACTGAAATCAGACAAATAAATAAAACCTAAATCAATTAGGTTTACCCAAAACATAAAAACGTCAAAGAATAAAACAAGTATAAACAATGATATGAACCCTTCACCACAAATCGATTGTGAAAAAGACGCAGACACACTTGAGGTGCATAAAAAGTTGCACAATTATCAAGAGGATATTATATAATTAAAGAAAATGGTTTATTAAAATTAAGAAATAGTTCATCTTACAGTGAAATATATAAATTATAAGTAAATTGTAATCAGAAAAAATATATTAATTACGAAAATATAAAAGTTTCTGGTTTGGAAATATAAATTTAAAAAGCTGAGTAGAAAATGAGTTTTGCATCCAATCAGGCATGAATTGGATGCTAAACTCAGAAAAATACAGTAAATGAAATAAAATAATGAATAAGATGAACAAATTGTTTGTGATAGAGTGAAATATGACAAACAAGTAAAATCTGACAAAAAAAAAACAATTTACCAAAAATTAAAACCACCAAAGATTTAAAAAAAGAAATAATTTGAGTAGAAAATGTGATTAACTTCCAGTTATAGAAGGAAAGATATGAAATGCCCTGAGCTTTACAGCAGCAGCGGTCCCACGCCTCACCTGGCCGCTGCACCTGTCTGCCCCCACACACCAGCGTGGCCCCCTCCTTCACACCAGTCTGACAATACTCCACCAGTTTATCCAGGTGGGCTTTGTGGTTCTGGGGGCCGTGGTCTGTGGAGCGGTCCAGTGGATCACCCATCTTCATCTTCTTGATCTCCTCAGCCTGAAATGAGAGTCGCCATGGTGATTCATGTTGATGCTGCAGTTCATCGTTTATCTTATTCAAACGGCTTAAAATGAATCCGGCATCGGGAGAGAAGGAACGACTTTCTGCCATAAAAAGTAAAAGAATCGCACCACTTTGGTGACAAACTGGTCATGGATGGCGTCCTCCACGAACAGCCGTCCGGCTGCGATGCAGTTCTCCCCTTTGTTGAAGAAGACCGAGCTCATGCCCTGAAACACAGCGGCAGCTTTTACACTCGCTCTGCACACTGCAAAAACGGGCCACCTTAAAATGAGCAAAAACACTTAAACCCAAAAAGATTCAGAAAACAATCGAGTGAAATTTTCTGTCCATGCAGTAAGACAATTACACTTTGATAATGACAAAAGATAATTACTCTGGAAAGATTTCCAGAAGTAGGAAAAAATATCTGGAATATAGAAATGAGAAAAATCTTGAAACAAGTTGTAAACACTCATTTCGAATCCCTTATTAAGTGAAAAGATCTTGAAACTAGTCTTACCACGGTCTCGCTTTGAGTGAAAAGATGTTAAAACAAGGAGATTCTTATAACTTTTAATTGTCTTTTTCCAAAAAAAAGGCCTGCTTTGGCCCCTTCCCCTCCTGAAGGAGCAGTGGTGGCACACAAGGTCTGCCATCAAGCACACACACATTAATGGAGGTGGAGAAGATGTTTCTGGGCCAGCTTGATGACACTGACATGGGAGTTGAACCACCAACCGTCTGTTTCCCGGACAAGGTGCTCCACCACCTACACCACCGCTAGCAGTTGCTCCGCCTGAGCCGCTCTGCTAGCAGTTATTTCATTCATGCTTATTTGCTCTTGTTAAGAGATATTTTCTCTTAAAGTGAGGAAGAAACACTAAAAGCAGCATGGTAAGATTTTTTCACTTTGTAATGGACTTGAATGGAGTGTTTTAAAACTTTTCTTAAAATATTTCCCACCAGTCTACAGCCGAAATATATATACTTTTTTATTTCATTTTTCATTTTTTTATTTCATTTTTTTATTCTGCGTGTTGCTGCAGTGAGGTCTTGAAACACGTTTTTACAGCTAAAACTGGATGTTATCTCAAACAGAGTCTAATAGAACTTAAAATGTACCAAAATTAACCAAATTTAAGATTCAGTTAGCGCAGTTTATTCCTCTCAAAGCAAGACCATGAAGACTTTTTGGCTGAATATGACATTGTGAAACTTGGCTACATGGAGCCGTTTCTGCAGTGCATGTGTTTGCATGAGTGGTGTCCTGTCCATGAACTCACCATGCGCACGGCCTTGTCCATGTCACAGTCGCTGAAGATGATGAGCGGCGACTTTCCTCCGAGCTCCAAAGAGACTTTTTTAACGTTACTGACGGCACAGCTGCAGACGGAGACAAACTACGGTGAGATGGCCGTTTCTCTAAACAGACATGCGGAGAGACGTTCGCTCACCTCTTCATGATGTGTTTGCCGATTTCAGTGGAACCCGTAAAGCCCAGTTTCCTGACGTCAGGGTGGTCGGACAGGCGCTGGCCAACCAGAGCGCCTGGAGGAGAGGAAGAGTGTGATGAAGATGTACGAGAACAGCAGGTAGGGAAGCAGAGAGCAGTTTTGGTCACGTTCTTTCATCAGCGTTATATTTATTCTCGGAAAAACACCCGTCTAGATGTCGTGATAAGGGGTCATTTTTTTTCGTTCAAAATTGATGATCATTATCCTGTTATCACGATAAAACAATGAGATAACGGATTAATCTAAATGTTTAATAGTGCCGCTCACAATAAACACGAGTGCAGGGTCTTGTTCAGTTTTTTAGTCTTCTTAAAACCTTCCCGATAACAAACTCAAGCTAAAAATGTGAAAATGCATCAGATCAATGATTCTTTGTAGAAGATGTTGTTTCTATTTTGATGGATGAATCCATGTTTAATAGACAACAATCATTTAACCATAAATTATCCCGTTATCACGAGAAAATGCTCCTCGCATGTGGAGATAAAGAGAAGATTAACCCGGGGGAACATGTGTCAGCGTGCGTTTCTACCTGATCCAGGTAAGATGTTGACCACTCCTTTGGGCAGACCGGCTCTCGCCGCCAGCTCGGCAAACTTCAGCGCCGTCAGGGGAGTCACCTGTAAACGAATCCTAGAAATAACTCTGTGCTCCTGAGTTTTATGAGAGGAGGCCGGAGGGTGCGAGTCTGACCTGTGCAGGTTTGAGGACGACGGTGTTCCCAGCTGCCAGGCAGGCGGCCGTCTTCCAGGCCAGCATCATCAGCGGGTAGTTCCAGGGAATCACGATGGCGCACACTCTGGGAGGAGGAAACGGGATTCGTGACGCACCTGCTACCAATATTTCATCCAAATGATTCGCACCCAATATTTTCTTTTATTAAATCAATGTCAAGCTGACGACTCTGAAGCAGAAATCAGCTTCAAACTAAGGTATTGAGCTAAATATCGTTAAGGTTTATGGGACTAAATATCATGTCATTCTCTCATCAAATGCTCAATTTATTTATTTATCTTAGCATATTTCAATAGCCTTTAAAGTTATATATATTAAATATATATTATAAATTCTACGTGTTTTTATTTTTTTTCAGATAAACTTTAAAATTGTAAATTTAAAAAAATATATATATTCATTTTTTAAATGGATTTCATAAGAAAAAATGAGCCATAATTAGTCTGAATCTAATTAACGTGACTGAGCTTAACAGTTTGTGTAAAATGGTACAAACCTTCCTGAGACATGTTTTGTAATAACTCTTAAAAAACAAACATTTTCTAATTTGGTCCAGATCTTGAACCAGAGGGAAGCAGTCACATGGTGATATCATGATGATAACATGGCAATAACACGATAACATTATAATAACATGATGATAACATAGTGATTACATGGTGATTACATGATGATAGCATGATGATAACATGATGACATTATAATAGCATGATGATAACATCGTGATAACTTGATGATAGCATGATGATAATATTGTGATAACATTGTAATAACATTATTATAACCTGATAACACGATGATAACATGGTGATAACATGATAACATTGTGATAACATTGTGATAACATTATAATAACATGATAACATGGCGATAATATTATAATAACATGATAATAACATGATAATAACATGGTGATAACATTGTGATAACATGATAATAACATGATGATAACATGATGATAACATGATGATGACATTGTGATAACATTATAATAACATGATAACATGGCAATAACATTATAATAACATGATAATAACATGATGATAACATGGTGATAACATTGTGATAACATTGTTATAACATTATAATAACATGATAACATGGCGATAACATTATAATAACATGATAATAACATGATGATAACATGGTGATAACATGATGATAACATTGTGATAACATTGTGATAACATTGTGATAACATTATAATATAACATCATAATAACATGATGATAACATGGTGATAATATTGTGATAACATTGTCATAACATTATAATAACATGATAACATTATAACAACATGATAATAACATGGTGATAACAGGATGATAACATTGTGATAACATTGTGTTAACATTATAATAACATGATAACATGGCGATAACATGATAACATTATAATAGCATGATGATAACATCATGATAACTTGATGATAGCATGATGATAACATTGTGATAACATTATAATAACATGATAACATGGTTATAACATGATAACATGATGATAACATGGTGATAACATGATGATAACATT
>JAVQJG010157304.1:0-11581 GCA_036024015.1 Craterocephalus amniculus
TCCAGCATCGTTGCAAGCAGAAAGATTGTCTGGCTGCTGTTTGGTACCGGACAAATTTAGTCAATCAATTTTTTAATCCGTGGACGCAGATAATTTCCCGGATCCCTACAAAAATCTAATCAATTCTTTTTAAAAAAAATAAATAAATGAATAAATAAATAACATCTAAAACTTCTTTAAGTTTTAACTATAATTCGCCCATAACTTTATTTATGCTGGTAACAGTCAGACAGAATAAATATGAATCTGCCCAAAACGTCTGGGCTGTCATAAAGTGATCAGGGTGCTGTACGTAATTAAGTCAGAAATTCCCTCCTGGCTGAAGCTGCAAGCAGTAACAACAGTGTTTTTGACCTCAGCATGATTTCTACATATTTCTGAAGAATAACTGTCTGCAGGGAATCCCTTTGTTGATTGATCAGATGCTGCACACTCCGCCCCGTTTATGTGAGCGCGCACTGATCCAGACAGGAAAACCCCAGGTTGAGTTACCGAGTTGATAATCAGCTTCGTAGGACAGATGATCCAGATCCGGAAGATCTGGTTAATTCCACCTAGATAACAGCGAGAAATCCGGAGTATGTTAATCACCCTTCGTAGGACAGGCCTCTGGATAGATTCACCTGGATAGATTTACCAGCCTTACTTCCTGTGTATTATTGATTGATTGATTGATTGATTGATCGGTTATTGGTCAGGAACTTGAGGAAAACTAAAGCTTTTGTTTTTGCAGAAACACAAGGAGACGGTTTGCCCAGCCTTCCCGGTTTCCTGTCCCAACCACTGCTCCTTCCCCCCTCTGACCCGCAGCGAGGTACCGCCTCCTCTCCGCTCCACCAGGAAGTGTTGATCAGAACAGGTTATTGATTATAGATCTGCTGTTGCAGCTGTCCGCCCACCAGCACGACTGTCCCAAGGCTCAGGTCAGCTGCCACTTCCACCGCTACGGATGCTCCTTCAAGGTAACTCCTGCTCCTCCTCCTCCTCTCCTTTCTATGTATTTTATAAGTTGTTTCTGTTAATTTATAATTTGTTTTATAAAAGGGCCACGCTGAAGTAAAAGATGTTACTAGTCACATGATGAGGTCTTAAGGTTTCTTCTTTAAAGAATATTACGAAGGAATAAAATTACCCACGCTGTGCTGCAGGGACTGAACCAGGACATGAGGCAACACGACTCGTCTCACGCTGCTGAACACCTCAGACTGATGGCCAAGAGGAGCGGCTCCTTGGAGACCAAGGTAACCATGATAACAGCTGCGCCTGCGGCGTGTTTCAGGCAGGTCCTGAGCTACGTGTCGTCCTGCAGGTGGAAGAGGTGAAGGGGGAGCTGATGGAGCGGTACAAGGTGCTGCCGGCCCTCAGCAGCCGGCTGCAGGAGCTGGAGAACCACAACGAGGAGCTGAGGGACAAGAACCGGCAGATGGAGCAGAAGCTGGCCACCATGCAGGTACGGCCTCGTACATATGCGCAGTCAATGAGTCATTCGTTTTTATGGACTTAAACGGGGGAAGTCCAAATTCCCCCCTTTTACCACATATGATACCTTGTAGAATCCAGTTTTCTTAGAAAGATTGAAATAATATCAGGTAAAGCTCCTTTAAGTTAAATTCAGAATTAACATTTAATCAGGAGTTAAGTGTTTACATGGTCATTTTCCACCTGTTTAAAGCTGTATTAACTTTAATTCTGAACTAAAGAGTAATTCAGTGTAAGATGGTCATGTTGCACCTGGTTCTGTTGCCCCCCCGCCTGAAGCATCTGTGCTTCCATAGAAACTGATGAGCTCGCACTCAGAGAAGCTGCTGGAGCTGGAGCTGGAGCTGCGATCTCTGCGCCTGCTGAGAGACGACATCGAGAGCCTCCGGGGAGCGCTGGAAGGCGTCCGGACCCGGCTGGGGGCTCTGGAGCTGGGGGGCCGCGCTGGGACCGGCCCAACTCACACTCTGGGTGGGTACCGCTGCCACGACCACAACCGCGGCCGCGACCCAGCTGATCTCATCTCCTTCCCGCGCAGCTTCCCTGGAGGCTCAGCTGAACCGGCACGACGACATGCTCAGCGTGCACGAAATCCGATTGGCCGACATGGACCTGCGCTTCCAGGTGCTGGAGACGGCGAGCTACAACGGGACGCTGATCTGGAAGATCCGAGAATACCAGCGGCGGAAACAGGACGCAGTTGCGGGGAAGACGCTGTCGCTGTACTCGCAGCCCTTCTACACCGGATACTTCGGCTACAAGATGTGTGCCCGCGTTTACCTGAACGGAGACGGCATGGGCAAGGGCACGCACCTGTCCCTGTTCTTTGTGGTGATGAGGGGCGATTACGACGCCCTGCTGCCCTGGCCCTTCAAACAGAAGGTAGCGCCCGCTTCTTGCCGGCGTCCAGGAGTCGGCGGGGCCCCGGTAACACCGCTCTGCTCTGTGTCCAGGTGACCCTCATGCTGATGGACCAGAGTCCCGCCAGGAAGCACCTGGGCGACGCCTTCAAGCCCGACCCCAACAGCAGCAGCTTCAGACGGCCGGTGGCGGAGATGAACATCGCCTCCGGGTGTCCTCTGTTTGTGTCTCAGAGCATCCTAGAGACCGGCAGCTACATCAAAGAAGACACCATCTTCATCAAGGTGCCCGTCTGCTTCCTGAGCCCCCCTCCCAGCAGAGACGCTAGACATAAGACCGCGGGATGTCGGCCACAGAGCTAACATGCAGTACGAAGGCGCATTCATGCTGGATGCAGATGACGATGCGCAGACGTACGGACAGTTTCGTCCCGTCTTCTGCGTCAATTATTTTTCAGTTTTCAGGCTCCTTGCGCATCCGTCATTCGATGCATGAAGGCGGAGTAATGCTGCGTTCGATTTGTCTCGGAGGTAGGAACTCCAAACTGGGAATGACGTCACATCCAAGTCGAGAGAGTTCAGGTTGACGAAGTCGGAAGACTTGCAAAACCGCCATATTTTCCCTTAGTTGGATGTAAAACTTCAGAGGCTAAACATGTTAGCAAACAGCTTGTAGTGTGAGCAGAGAGAACACATC
Source organism: Craterocephalus amniculus (assembly GCA_036024015.1). Lineage (NCBI taxonomy): Eukaryota > Metazoa > Chordata > Actinopteri > Atheriniformes > Atherinidae > Craterocephalus > Craterocephalus amniculus. The sequence continues at coordinate 3,037 of JAVQJG010157304.1, forward strand.
CATCGCTTTTATTTAGCTTTTTTAAATGTACGGCCAAACAAGACAATTTAAACATAAATCTGTTTACTTTTGGTTTCAGTCACCATTGATTTGTTGGGGAGCCATCTTTGCTAGGTGAAGTCAGGGTTGGTGGACCAGCCCGTGGGATTTCCAACTTTGCGGAGCGTTCGGGTTGTATTTGCAACTCGGAACTTGGAAAATCTGACTTCCGAGGACAAACACTATAATACCACCGGAAACCACAGTGTTGAGCATAGTTGAGTAGAAACTAGGGGTGGGACAATACATCAATCTACATCGATATGATCAGTGAGTCAACGATATTAATCCAAAACTCTAACATCGGCCAAAAATCGAGAGTAACCAGTTATCAAATGCACTTTTATTTTGGGAATATTTTCTTTTAAACTGAGCGTTAATGCCAGAGCTCAGGAATAAAGAAAGGATAACTGACGATCTAGTTGCTTTTTGAGGAGAATGGAAATAATTTTTACAAATCACTCATGATGTTTCTTCATATCGGTTCATATCGATCGGTGGATCCTAAATCAAATCAAATCAAAATCATTTTGTGACTGAAACATTTTATTGCTGTATCACTGTATCAATATCATATCATGATCAAACCAGTGATTCCCAATCCTGGCATAAACCAACCAGAGAAGAAGAAGAGTAATGGGAATAGGAAAACAGTAGAAGAATGAAGAGGAGAACGAAAAAATTAGAAGTTGTACAAGCTTTTGAAATAAGGCTCTACAAGTGTTGAGGGTGTGTAGGTGGTTAGAAACAACTTTTATAGCAGCGCGTATGTGCCGCCTACCAATATCAGACAAACGTCGTACCACTGAGTTAACTATGAACTCAGCACTGCCCCCTGGCGAGGGTCAGTCGTAGCAACGCAAAAGACAGATGAAGTATGAAGACAGCGACGCATGAAAACTTTTGGAACGGATGTCCTCCTTTTCGTCCTTTAGGGAGCAGAAATGAGCCTTACAGGAGGATTTCGCTTTTTTTTAACCTGGGGTCTGTTGTCACCTTTCCTTTCAAACATTTCATACATTGTGCTGCTAGCTGCCTGCCCGGCTAAGTACTGGAGCCATCTTGAATGTTCCTTTCTCCATCACTCACGTGCATGAAAGAAAATATGACAACAGACCCCAGCTTCAAAAAAAGTGAAATTCTGCTTTAACAATGAGCTAACAAGCAGCAAAGACAAAAAGCTAACATGGAGCAATGTTGGTTTGATTGCCAGGTTACCGTGGATACCTCCGACCTTCCTGACCCATGAGGGCTGGTGTCTCTGGTCTGGTGGATCAGCGCCCTTCGGAGCGAGGATGACAGATGGAGGCCGACAGCAGCAGCCAATCAGAGCCTGAGAGGAGGGGGCATCCTCGTCTGATTGTTTGATGGACTGCAGAGGTCTGTGTGTGTTTGTGTGTGTGTGTGAGAGAATGGATCTGTGTTGTCATGGTGACGCCACTGAGGGCTGACAGCGAGGACGCTGTTCATTACTGATGCTGTGCATCGAATCTGACTCTGTTACTGAGGCATGCTGGGAGATCTGCTGAGGTCGCTGTGGAGTCGGGATCCACACCAGAACAGGAGTGGGACCAGGATGGAGGACCAGGACCAGTTCTCGTCAGACCAGCTGACTCAGGACTGGCCTGTAACTCCTGCCTGACTGGTACAGGTACAGCATGGCGGCGGGTGTTTCCCCGGACTTCCTGTCCTCTGTGGAGCAAAAGCTGGGAATCAGCTTTGGCTGTGAACCGGTCTGAGCGGAGGAGCCAGAAGTTCATGTGATGCACACGATAAGCTTCAGTAACACCTGGAAGGTGGACGTGTGGCTGATGACCCAGAATGTCCCTCATGCCACAGGGACGTGCCTGACGCATCTAGGACGAGCTTTATACGTCCAAGGACACATGAACCAGTGGAAGACCAGGTAGAAGACCAGGTGTGGCTCCAGGTGGAGCCTATGTGGCCTCAGACTGTTTTCTAGCGTCGACAGAATTTTCTGATTATTTGCACAGCTGGAATGTTGACGTGTAAAAATAAAGATGTTAACACAGCTGGTTTACTGCTGTCCCCTCACCTGTATAAACACACACCGTGGCATTTTGGCCTACCTGAAGACGGTAGAGGGAGTGCTTATTTAGACCTTGGTAGAGGGAGTTGCAGCAGTCCAGGCATGACATGATCAGCAAATGGACTACTTTTTCAAGGTCTTGATTGGGCAGGTACGGCTTGAGCTTATGGAGAGTTTGTAACTTGAAGAAGACATTTTTTACAACAGAACTCACTTGAGGATCCCGTTTCAGTGCACTATTAATGGTGACTCTTAGAGTTTTGGCATGAGGGTGGATATAAGAGGACAAGGGGCCGATGTCAGGATTAAGATCATTTTTAGATGGAGATTGGTTGAAGAGCACAATCTCAGTCTTGTCATTAAGGTGCAGGAAGTTCAATGCCATCCATGCTTTGATGTGAGTAAGACCTCAAGGCATGGATTGGGCCGTTCTCGGGGTTTAATGAGAGGTAAAGTTGAACATCATCGGCATAACAATGATAATGGAGGTTGTATTTCTGAAAAATCAATCCGAGCAGCAGCATATAGAGTGAGATCAGTATGGGACCCAGAATGGAGCCTTGGGGTTCACCACAGGAGCATGGAGTGGGAGTTGTAGAGTAACAGTCAAGATGGACTGAAAATGACTGACCAGACAGATGTAGTATGACCAGAACCAGCTGAGAACAATACCACGGAGACCCACATAGTGCTCAAGCTGGGAGAGTAATATCTGGTGGTTGACAGTGTCAAATGCAGGGCGGGTCTAGACTAAATTTGTAGAATTCAGATACGCTGGCAGGAAATAAAATTCAGAAACTCATTTAAATCAAACGCAGTTTATTGAAATACACCTTCGGCCACTCGGGGACAACCGTGAAACTTCGTTCATTCCACCAGCATTTCAGAGTTTCTGTCTTCCTCTCAAGATGCTGGTTTGGTCAGCCATCAATGATCCTGACTTCGCTTAGGCCTGTCCTGCCAGCTGATCTGCATCCTTTCACTTCTCTCAGGACTCTTCTTCTTTTTCAGCTCTTCTTTTTCTTCTCCTCTTGCTTTCCTCTTGAGGGTCTGTGTGGTGTCTCTTTCTTCCTCTGCTGCTGTTCCAGGTGACTTCTGGATTTTGGCAATAGAAGCCAGAGCTCCTTGGTCTGAGGTACCTTCAGAACACCAACAAACTGAGTTTGTTGCGGATTAACCTCAGCGCCTCCTCTGAATCTTCATGAATGTAGCTGGCTTGCTGCCTGAAACGTGGCTCGTCCACGGGAGAGAGGTGGAAGGGTCTGACAGGACTCACCCAGGGTCAGGATAGTGCAGGAATACATCAAGCTGCTGCCTCAATGGCTGAAAGAAGAGGAAATAGTGTTCTGGCTTCAAACTGCTGGACCTGCAGCAGGGAAAATACAATTAAAAATGTGTTATTCAGATAATCATTCAAATGAATGGCTCACAGTGTGTCATCAGCAATGTGATGCATCTTTGAAATGTGCTTAAAGTGTATTAAAAGAAATAGATAAATAAAAAAAGGTCAGAATTAGTGACATAAAATTTCTAAATGTTTTCATTGAACCAGAGCATTTAGAGATGTTTTTGGGATTTTTTGTGGTTCTTCACCTTCTGCGTTCAGAAGCATGATGACAGTCAAATGAAGCTCATAAATAAAGTTTGCAGAGCATTTGAAGTTCATTTTCACATCAGACATGAAGGCAAATGTCCCCAACTTTTTGTAAGTGGTGTACATGCATTTTTCTGTCCGATCACTGATGTTGAAGCCTGAGCTGTCGACTGCGATTGTTTTTAGCGATATTTGACTAAAAACCAATGAACAACACTGGTGGAAGCTCCAACTGAGATGCTGTTGGCAACAGAAAGGTTGGCCAGTGAGGTTTGCTGGATTGAAGGATTTGTTATTTCAGACTTGTATGAATTACAAATTGCACATATTTGTTGTTTTTCTTGTCCTGCAGAAAATCAGCTGATTTGGATCATCTGATCACTGATCCCCCAAAACTAAGGAAACTGAAGCTGATGTTCTACTTCTGGTTGTGTGTAGCTGAAATTAGAGTGTATGAATGTATGCTGCCTGCATGGCTACATAACGATAGTCTTGTTAAAAACATTTCTAATCACAGCCTAGCCCAGAAGAATAGATCATTCCAGGTCAATAAACCCAAATCATTATCTTCCAACTAGCTTTATGATGCTGCCAGCGTTGCTTTTTACCCACACGTCTTTCTGTGCTCAACGTTGACATGCTAACCATCTTGCTGGTTAAATTATTTACATGCCATTGGAGAGAAAACAGTGGTGTCAGTTCTCAGCTCCCAGTCTTCCAGTCTGACAGAACTGGACCTGAGCAACAATGACCTGCTGGATTCTGGAGTGAAGAAGCTGTCTGGTGGACTGAAGAGTCTGCAAACTAAAAACTCCCAGGTCAGGATTGATCAAACTCTCTCTGTAGAATGAGTGTTTATTGATTTAGAGTTTTTAGTAGTTTAGGCTGATTGTATTTATCATTGGATATCTGATATTGAATCTGACTTTTTTTAAAAACTCTTTTCCTGCCAGTGATGAGTTTTCCAACAATCCGTGTTTTCATGGAATTTTGTGAAAGACCTCAACACTCCTGGGTCCAGAAACAAACAATGTAGTCACTATTTAAAAAAAACAGATGGAGTGGCTGTAAAGTTTTTTTGAACCCAAATAACTGGTATTGTTGCGACTTCATATGTCACTGGAAAGGCAGAAGGATGGATACACTAATTGTGTCATACGCTGTCACCTTTCCTGATGAGGCAAAAACATTTGATGCGTTGATTCGGTTTTATGTTTGTAATTGATGTTAACATGCCTGATGGGATGTACAGATATACTTGTTGCACCTTTACGTGGCAAACTGTAACTTAACGCATGACAAACTAAAGCTTAATGCTTGACAAACATGAAACAAATGCACTGTTCAGCAGAAACTCCTCTCTGTGGAAAAACCACTGAGTGACGGACTGAGCAACCCTTTTGAACCTGCCACCAACTAAGTCACGTGCCCCCTGTTGCCGTGACAACCAAATGAAACAAAGTGGGTCAATGTGGGGATCTCATTATGGTCTCCCTTATGCCAGAGGTGGAAATATGCATGATATACCAGTCAGAGGCCCATTATCACACCTGCAGAAATTAAATAAGCCAGTCAGTCCCTCTGAGGGAACAAGCTGGAAAATCTGAGATGCATAGAGTTTAGAAAGATAAATTTGATTAATTCAAACAAAAACGGCAAAACAAATTCTAAAATCTTGGGCTCATAAAAGAGGTCAACAAAAATAAACTTCACCGCAAGAAACTAAAGCACTATCTGACCTTAAAACTGACACAAGGGAGACATATAAATGTGGCTAATCAGCCCATTTTGACATGAGGGGAAAAATTATTTATCTACCAAATCAAAGTATAACATGACATGCTCTACTGTGAAGGAGAAGGGTTGCATAGCCAGGTACCAGCATGTGATGCAACTTTTTGTATCCCTCATCCGCTGCAACCATTTGAGGGCTTTATGATCAGGCTGTAAAGTGAACTCCCTTCCCAGAGGTAGTCCTTCAAAGAATCCAGCACAGAGTAATGAACCTCTCTTGGGAAGAGTTTTCAGCTGATGAATGCCACTGGATGTTGAGGCAGATTAAATGAAAATGTGTGCCCTGAAAAAGTGCAATGTCCCCGCTCTAAGTTTTTTCTGCAGCCGGGTCTGCTCCAATACCCCTTTCAGAAGCATCGGTTTGACAAATGAAAGGTTTCTCAGCGAAGTACTGGGTTCTTACCCAATGACTGCTTAATGCCCTGGAAAGCCACTTTTGCTTCCTCTGACCACTGGACCTCCTTTGGACACTTTGACGCAACCATGTCAGTGAGTGGGGCAACCCTGGCTGAAAATTTGGTGATGAACCGCCGATAGAACCCAGCTCTTTCAAGAAAGGACCTCAGCTGCTTTCTGGTTTGGGGAAAAGGACAGGACACGACTATGCTCTGGTAACTGTTTGGTTTGGTTTGGCGCACAGTCTCACTGGGTTCTGAATCAGTGTGTCTGTAAATTTTGATAAAAATCTCATTGTGTGGATTATTTTCTCATGGATTTGGTGTTTTCCGAATCGGACCATTGAACCGTTGCATCCTTTTCTCTCCTAAATCAAAAATTACAGATCACAACACAAACTTTCCAGAAACAAACTTTATTCAAATCAAACTTCATGACAAAAACATTTCCACATCCCACCAGCATCGTAACCATGGCAACCAGTCTCTGCCACAACACAACAATTAAAAGTAAAACATGAGTCAGCAGAAGGGGGTTATCCTGCAGTCGTTTCCATGGCAACGTTTATTGTCCATCATCCACACGGAGACCCAGCCATCAATCATCAGCTGATAGGCCACGTCGCACAATGATGACATCAAAGGAAGTACAGTCTGCAGCTTCCTGCTCTGCATGATCCACCCAGAGCTGCTCTCCTGTAGATCCAGTAGACCTGATCCCCGGCAGACCGGATCAGCGCTGGCCGGTGTAAGCTCTGAACCAGGAGGTGACAGAGGCAGCAGCTGAAGAGATCATCCCTCCAGAGGGGGCCGAGGGCTGGGAGACCTGCAAGGCACTCTGGGAAAGATCCATGGACTGTAGACGAGGAAGAGGAGGAGAGGAGGAAGTTAAAACTTAGAAATTGTTCCTCACCTGGTACATCTTGTGTATTGCTGATAAAACAGTCATGTCATGATGCCCAATCAAGTATTTTACATCTTTGTTTTCAGGACAAGCTGGGCTTTCATAATATTCACTGGTGTCACATGAATGACATAAAGGTTATACAATCATAAAAGTAATTTCACAAACATCCACTGAAAAGGCCCAGTGAACTGCAATAAAAGTAGACCCTATAGAAATGTTATTTAGGTTTTGGGGATACTGGAGTACAAAAATTAAACCTGTAACTATAAAACAAATGTCACAAGTGTCCCGTAAGTGAAAAAAAATTGCATTCGCTCATTGTTTCCGAGGCCATTCTTGGAAGCAGTTTCTGTCTGCTATGAGTTACAACTTCGCATTGCATTTTTCTAATATAGAATGGAAAAAAGTTGCACAAAAACATGTAACAAGGCTAACAGTAGCATATATTACAGTACTGTGTGAACTTCCATACTAGTCCATTGAGATATGTCTTTAGACATCAATTATTGCTTTCATAACACAGCTTCATTAATGGAGACAACTTACACAGACAGAGGAGTGAAGCATCTCCACAACAAAAGATCTTTGTATATATCGCTTCATGTGATACCGTTCGACTAGACACCGAGTTTCCAACACACACAGCTTAGCTTCTGTACGTATCGGCTTAAAGCTGGAAGGGTTTTCTTTTCAGAGAAAAACAAAGTAAGTTGCTGTCTGTTTCCGTTCCTGAGATATACGCAGCTTTGCTGAACATATGCGACGTATCGACTTTGGAGGGTTAAGGAACTTTTCCTGCTCTGACCCGGTTATTATATCAGACTTTATAAACCCATTTTGGGCCAGAAGGGGCTACAACGGTCCTGCAGCCCCCCGGCTTAGGGGGAACTAGACACATGGGGATGCACCAGGACCGGGTCCGGTTCAGGCTCCTTACCTGAGACGGGATGTCACAGAACCGCGGGCTGGGCACCGTCTCCCAGTCCGTCCCCAGGTCCGTCTCCTCGTCCGTCACCGCCTCGTCCCCGCTCTCCTCCGCCGGCCCCGCCGCCTCGGGCTCCACAAACTCCATGGACTCCTCCAGGTCAGCGCTCACCTCAAAGGGCCCGGTCCTGGACCCAGAGGATGGAAGCCGTTACCAGAGTCCACCGGGCCAGTACGGAAGCCCAGAGAGGACATTTGTCCCTTTTCTAAAAACAACTCTCACCTGCCCAGGTTGTCGTTGTCAGGGGAAACCAGAAACATGATGTTCCTGAGGGTGTGATGGGGGTGGAGCTTATCGCTGTCCACATGCTGCACACACACACACAGAAAACAGGCCTGTTATTTCTGTAAGATGTAAAATCACATTTCACAAAAGTGCAAAAATTCTATGTAAATAAACTATGTTAAGTATGTAAATTACATTACATTCCTGTCATTTAGCGCTCACAGTAAGTAAACTATGAAAAACAGTAAATATGTAAATAAGTACATATGTAAATAAGTATATAAATGATGTAAATCAGTAAATATGTAAACTATGTAAATATGTACATAAATTATGTATACAAGTACACATGTGAATAAACTCTGTAGATATGTAAATAAACTATGTAAATGGACTCTGTAGATATGCAAGTAAGCTATGTAAATCTGTAAATATGTAAATAAACTGTAAATTACATTTGTAAACTGTACATGTAAATAAACTGCTGATATGTTAATAAGCTATGTAAATCAATAAATATGTAAACTGTAAATATGTAGATAAATTATGTACTGTA
>JAVQJG010157313.1:0-24848 GCA_036024015.1 Craterocephalus amniculus
GGAAATAAAGAACTTTATCACAATATTCTAATTTTCTGAGACAGACCTGTATATATGCATATATATATATATATATATGCATATGTATAGTTATTTTGTTAAACTTTTATTTTTTTGTACAATCCACTTTGTGTTGATTTATTTTTGAAACAGAGTTAACCCTTAAACCTCCAAGACTTTTACTGCTCTGCTGCTCTGTTCTGCCCACCTGGTTTTATTTAATGTCAGGACAGCCTCAGTTGTCAGATTATCAGGCTAAAAAATATGTATTTATTTATTTACCTATTATTCTCACAAAAACAACTCACCGCTGTGTTTTGGCACCACATGCATCTTAATTTATTACAAAATTGGAAAAGATAATTGTTTTATCATGGATCACATCTTGTAAATTTACCATATAAAGTATCAAATAAAACACTACATTAGGCAGCTTGATTGTAAACCTCTTGGACTGGATATAAATGCCTAGAAAATTTCATTAAATCACCTACAGGATTAGCTCTGGATCACAATTTACACCACAGAGTTACACATTGATAATATAAACAATAGTGCTCGGGGCGCCAGCGATCTTGCAGAGTTTTAAGGGTTAAAGGGATTTATTCTTGCTTGCATTTGTGTTGTTTTAAATCAAGCCTCTGGGAAACAATAAGTGAGCTTATTTGGGCTTTTTAACATTTCTTGTTACCTCTCTGACAACTCTGCTTTCTGTTTCTTGGATAGAGGACATTGACAAACCCACACACAGACATACACACAGATCTATGTCTGTGTGTGGGTTAAAATTGGCATATGTTGTCAGTGAGGGGAAAAACGATATATCTTATCAGTTTCCACCACTTCACATAACCACACCACATGTAGACGGACAGCAACATCTTCATAGCACTTTTCTCTCATTCAGAGTTTCACAAAGCTCTCAGCAGCATTTCTTGGCATCTGCCTCACACACATTTACTCCCTTTTGAGACTGACCCACACCCTGGCAGCATGCAATTGAGCTCCAGGGAGTGTGATGAAGATAAAGTGAACACGTTTTACTCTCTCTAGCCATGATCGCCATAGCAACTCCATGCTTTCTTCACAGTCTCCCACGGTAACCCTCTATACCACACACATTTTCCCAGAATGCCTCTGTTATACATACAGCAACGAGTGCTGAGGTGGAAGGAGAAGTTTCTTTCTGCTCACGGTTCACTCCAAGTGCAGATTTTGGATTTTTGGGTTTGTGTTGTTCTGTTTTTATCCGTCTTGTTGGTTGTTGTTCATTTTAATGAGTCTTTCTTGGTCTCTGTGGCGACAGAACTAATTAACAAGCTGAACTTCCTGGAGGACGAGGATCAGGAAACTGCTCTGAACATGAGCACCAACCCCTTCGATGAGCCCGATGACGACCTTCATCCCAACCACTTCAACCCGTTTGGTGATCCTGATGAGGACGGTAGGTGCAGCTCTGTCCGCATCGAAGAAAAGAACATGAATGGACGAATACTTTTTGGTAATTTTGACTGGCTTAAGACTTTGATCTTAAAAGAATTGTTGACACAATAAAGAAAAAACTAAAATTTTTTGGGGATTGCAAGCTAAAGTTTTTGAAGTGTGCATACCTTCAGACAGCTAAACCAATATTTTTGTCTGACCACCTAAGCAGCCAGGTGTCAAGGTGCGGATTATTTGTTTTTGGACGACATGCTCCTACACACATGAAACATCTACCTGGTAGACCTTAGAGTTTACATTCACAGACACACACTACTCATAAAAAGTTCAGGATATTCAGCTTTTTGTTTTAAATGTCAGAATTCACCAAAAAAGCACTATAACCTTTTCAAGTTAACTTAATTTGACTTTCTTTAAACTTGACCTTTTCATCGTGTACGTACATATGTGTTTCAGTAACAAGATGATTAACCAGAAAAAACCCAAAGAAGTGTCTGAACCATGAATCAAACACTAAATGTTGAATCAATGATAATTTTTATCTAAACTATTTTCTTCATCAAATTAACATTTTGACATCATCAGATTTAGTTGACACTTAATGTTATAGTTTATGTTGTGGTATACCCACAGATGTTGGTACGTTTTCTTATAGTATGAGATGCAGAAATTGCCAAATGTGATTCTTTTTAAATGTCCTATAAACATAATATCATATTAGTATAGGAGGAACCCTTTATGATTTCTGTTCATTTAACTCAAAAGTTGAATTTCCCTCACCGGTTGTGGAGTGTATTCTGTTATTTCTTGGCTTACTAAACACTTTCTGGATCTTTACTTGAGTGTATTTTTATTTTTATTCTTGGGAGGTGGGACATCTGTTTTGTAATTTAGTAAGTGCTATGTATAAAGATGCATCTCTAGTGATGTAATTTTTTTTAATCTCTGCACAGAATGTGCATATCTACATTGGGATTACATTCAAAATATTACATGCTACATCTTCTCCCCTTCAAATGAGCTAATTCTAAGCTAAAAACAAAAAATAAGTTAATGTTGCAGGACCCATTTCTGTTGGCAGAGAGAGATGTAGTCAAAGCTGAATAAAACCATAGAGGCAAATCACACAATGAGCAGTCAAACAGGCTGTTATGTACATAATGCTCAGCTAGTTCCTAAGATAGACTGCAGTCACAGTTATTTTCTTTCCCCTCTGCTGACTAGCTCTCTGCTTAAAGAGATGACAAGCTAACAAAGCCCTTGTCAAGTCGAGTCGTACAGTCAGTTTTCTTGCCTCTTGTCAAACAGAGCCCTCCGCCCCGCCGACCTTCCGGCAACGGGTTAATGACGATTCCTACTACGACCACGACTCCTCAAATCCGTTCAATGAGCCCGAAGAACCGGAGTTACATTCGGCTCCCGGGAACCCCTTCGATGAGCCTGACCAGGACACGGATCCTCAGCCAGACCCAGAACCCCCCAAACCCAGGCAGAGGAAAGGTGTAGGGCCAGTCGACATGAGCAAGTATTTGTATGCTGACACGACTCAAAACGAGGAGGAGGAGCTTGACGAGTAAGAGCTCATTACTTTATTTGTTCTGTATTTATTCTTTACACCAGATTTTACAGTTATTTCGTTTTTATAAAGTCTGGATGTGAGTAATGCATCTACCATGATTTGTCCTGTTTTTATTATTAAAACAGCTCACTGATGTTGCTTTCTTTCACGTAAGCTTACCATATTATTCGAGGCTCATGATGGCTAAGTTTGGTTACTATTCGCAGGCCAAGTCATGTAAGACTCCTCATCAAGGAGGGGTACTTATTTGTAGCTGCAGCACCACCCACCCTCACAACCCCCAAACAGAGCAAAGTGACGAGACAGCTCTTTCAACGGGAACAAGGGCTCTGTTGTTTCACCACATTCTTCATCCTTGTCTCCCTCCTCCTTTATCCCCCCACCCCTTCCTTCTCTGCCACCTATCAACATGTTACCCCATACTTTCCCTCTTTGTCGTTCTATTAACTTATTCCAGACTCTTCAGTTTTTATTTCCCATCCCTCATCCTGCCTTCTGTCATTCCTTATCCTGTCCAACATCACATCTGTCTGCATCATTATTTTAATTATTTAAAGTATTTTAATCATTTAAAGCAGGATTGCAAAGGTCATGGCAAACATTGAGGGACATCTGACAGCATCTGTGCAGGTTTACATGATACAAGTTCAGGAGGTTCACAAACTTTCTTTCTGCATGGATCCTGCTGCTCTCAGTGAGATGTTTCACTGATAGCGTGTGACTAAGTTGTAAATGTGAACTCCTTGGTCTTGGCTGTTGAGCGAAGCCGTCACACACAGCTGCGTGTTTTAGTCCTCCCAGCTGTCTAAAGAGAGACAGGTTATTGACTGGTGTCTCTTTTCCTCTGTCTCTTACATCAGGAGCTGTTCTCTTCAGAATAAAAAGTTCAAGAGGGCAGCGCAGTGTTTTGACTGGAGCCCTTTCACACGTCTTTTAGCCAGTCCTGGTCTATTAAAGCTCCTCTATAGGACTGCCCGCTTTCCTTTTCTTCTCTTCACGTCTCGTCTTTTTTTCCCCCCTCTATCATTTTGCGGTTAGATTGACACTGAGTAGTTCTAAATTACCTTCTCTTTCAGAGATACCTAGTTGATCTTTTCACTCCCACCCTCACTATCCAGTTCTCTTGTTTGTTTAGGATTGCTTATTGCATGTTGAGTGAATGTCTTAAGGCCATGGCCCCCGCTTTCAGTGCCTGCATATTGATAACATTCTGGTATGTGTGTATTTTGGTGCATGCTTGTGCGTGTGTGCATATCCTCATGCTCTTGCGTGTCTGTCAGTGGTCCACTGTGGGCAGTGAGGATATGAGGTCACACAGTCCTGACCTCTGTGCACCTGCAACTTCTATTAACTTACCACTTGTGTGTGTGCTTCATTGTTGCTTCCAAGTACTGATTTCCTTCTCTTTAATTAATCGCTGTGAAGTTGGAAGCGATAATAATAGAGGTTTTAACATTTTGTACGGCTATTTTACAAAATAGCGATTTAAAATGCTTCCTCTATGCATGCGCATGGCTGCCTTTAAATTATGTACTTCCAATCCAGTCAGAATACAAATGCATCATGAAAACACCTCAGCTTATCCGATCGACTTCAATCAGAATTAATTTTTAATCTGATTGAGAAAAGTGGTTTAAACCTTTCAATGAACAATCATGTACATACTCATGATTGTTTCTGTGGTGTATGCTCTCTCTGCAAGTGCTTCACCCACATGGGGGTTCGGTGATGTGAGATTCAGGAAAAACTTGAAAAATGCAGCTGTGGACTGATAACACAGTTTTACTGGAAACTCTGGAAGAGATGAGGCTTATTGAGCATTTCAGTGGTCATCGGGCACAAAACAACAAGTTGATGGCATAGATGAAATTGATCTGATGTTTATCTTATTCTTCAGAATTAGTACACATCGTACATTTCAAAAGCATTATAGTCAGTGGATTGGTGCACTTTATCCTGCGGCCTGTAAACATGGCAGCTGGAATCTCTGATCAGATTGGTTTCAGACATAGAACAACTATCTTCCCATAAATGCAGCTACTTGTTCAAAGAAGGCCCACACTATCCAGTAAAACTATCTTTATTGCAGTATCAACATGATACTGAAAAGAATCGCAACTTCTGCACATGGAAAGACAAAGTTCAAATTAAAACCTGTCAGAAAAAATAAATGAACAAGTTAGTTAACAAGTGCAGGGCATGTGGTTTATAAACGTGATGTTGCCATGAGTCCCATTCCCCTTATTGGAAGGTCAGCATCATTGCATTTCCTACCACTGTCTAGCATGCACAGGTGCAGAAATGGAATGCCGCCGTTGTTAACATGCCTATACATGCACATAATCATCATACATCGGAGTATTTGTTTGTGCCGTTTTGTATATTTCATGATTTATCTCATGCAGTTTCAGGTTTGACTGTTAATTATTCAACTTTACAATCTGTTGCTTGTTGTTTGGTTTAAAAAAAAAACACAATCTTAACCCCTTTACTAATTTCACACTCCTACGTCTGGGCACATGGCAATAAAGGAAAATCAGAATTGCCTTTAAATGCATTTTCTGTTTGCTTTGTCGTGCTCGCTTCTGTCATCTCACCCTTTGTTTTCACTTTCAGATCCAATCCGTTCTATGAGCCAAGGACATCAAGCCCGGCACTGCCACCCGCCGCCGGCGGTCCCTCTCCTGATGTTGGCGGCATCCAGAAGAGGAGGGCTCCCCCGCCCCCAAGTACCAACACTGGCCTCGGCCCCAACCCGCTACCCTCCAAACCCAGCTCTGGCCCAGACAGGGAAAGAACGCAGCCCGTTGGACCCAGCCCGGTGGCTGCAGTGATGGGGAGAGAGCTGGCCGCCTCTTCCCCCAAGGTAAGCAGGCTTCATTTGAATGTAATAATCTTTCTGCAGCCGCATGACAGAGAAACGCATGCCCGTAACAACAAATCCATAAATGCATAGGAGCAGTCTCTGCAGGAAATCTGGGTGAGAATGTTTGAAAACTGAAATTTGATTTGTGTATCATGAGAGCTTCAGAATTAGGCTTTCATTTAAAACACAATGAAAATGTCAGTGGGTTTCTGATTCATATAAGAAACAGTTGGATCAAAGAAAAAGAAACCAATTGGTAATTTAACACTTTGCTGCTATCTTCGTTAGATTATTGACACTCTGATGCAGAATAGTCTTCAGGTACATCGATATTACACTGCCAACGTGAGCTGTACTCCTTACAGGTTTGCTACTCTACGGGAGATTCATCTTAAATTTTTTAGGGCCAGTTAAAACTTTGTGTTGTTGAAATCAACATAACTTGGAAACAAAAAGAATGATGTATTAGTTTACAGAACTTATATTTCAGATAGTTTGGTGCATAAACACCACATCCTTTACACAAACCTGAGCCCTTTCTTCAGCCTGGATCATGCTGCGCAGCATGTGTCATTACAAGTGGGTGATTTGAAGCATTTCCTCGTCGCTGGTGTGTCCACCTGCAGCGGTCTTTACATTAGCTTTTTTTTCCGCCTGCACAGTCTCATCTTCTGGCCCATTCTTTATGCTCATGAAACTCACTAGCTGCTCATTTG
Source organism: Craterocephalus amniculus (assembly GCA_036024015.1). Lineage (NCBI taxonomy): Eukaryota > Metazoa > Chordata > Actinopteri > Atheriniformes > Atherinidae > Craterocephalus > Craterocephalus amniculus. The sequence goes on from JAVQJG010157313.1 coordinate 6,605, forward strand.
AATACAGGTATTTGTTTATTGGGGTGTTTTCATATCTTTATTTATTTATTTAAATTAGGTAAATCATGGCTGGGTCTAATTAAATGGCTGATGGTCACACACACTCACGGCAGGAGTCAGACCACTGGTGGGGAATGATTGGCTGGGGGTTGTGGGGAGGGTTGGAGGTTCAAATTTGTGTGTGGGAGGGTGTAGGGGCTCAATGAACCTGTGTGGAGCTTAAACACAGGGGGCTTAACTACAGCACAGTGATCACAAGGGGGTGTTGACCCCCTGTGCACACACACACACACATACACAGAGTACAGTTACTTCCACACAAACCAACACACACAGGTCTCTCTTCCGCATGCAGCTGGCTAGCTGACTGTTTTAGTGTAGCTGGGCGGTGACGCTGGCCGTCCATGTAATTATGGCACAGTGCCTTTATCACCCAGCAGCATTTGCCTGTGACTGTGGGTGAGGGGGCCTAAACCACTTTAATTACCCAGAGCCAGTGGCCTGTGGTGGGCCACACTTCGCCAAGAGATGCCCCTGCCTCTGCGGGTTGGAGGGGGGGAGGAACGGAGGGATGCGGGGAAGGAATTGTGAGCGAGGACTCAAGAGGGGTTGTGCACTGAAGGAGAATATATGGAAGATATTGAAGGGTAGAGGACAGGAAAACGGTGGGAGGAAAAGAGGGAAGATGGCCAGGGAACTGTAGAGAGAGATAGGATGCTCACAGAAAGCAAGGATGGGCCTACAGGGTTTGTTGACATATACAGCGTGTGAGTAGGTTTCTCGTTCTTATTCACACCGAACGCAGTGACACACGCACGCCGCAGCCCTACACATGGGCTGCGAGATGACCTTTGAGTGTATGAAGTCAGAGAGGATTAAGAGGAGACATTCCCACTATGAGAGGCCAAGACGAAAGCAACACATCATCACATTATGAACGTGCACAGAGTATAAATGTATGCTGGAGCTTGCATAAGTGCATGTATCTGTTCCTACGGTTTTCCTTATGTGCCTAAGGCTCAGTTCGGTTAGAATATACCACAGGAGTTATAACCTTCCCTCAAAACACACCTAACCTCTACCTCCACCAAATCATCTACATTTATTTTTTATGTGAGCAAAAATAGTGTGCCAGGCGGAGATAGACGCACTTATCTCAGTTTAATCTTGGAGTTTGAATAGAATTGTTATATTGAAGCTGACATATTCAGTTACAACCTACCCTGAAGGGTTTGAAAGGTCTGCATGGGTCTTTTTTATTTTTTTAAGCATGAAATTGTTTCGGTTGTAATCAAAAGAGATTATCATGTTTTGTATCTAGTTTGCATATCTATGCATTAGTGAAAAGCTTTGAGTATGTTGGGTAAGAGTGTGTTATAGAGCATAGACTCTAAAACTCTTTTTCTTTGTTATTCTCATGGATGACTTTGAGCAGACTTGCCATCAAACTTTATTTCTTGTATAGTTTTTATCCTCCTTGTCATTGCATTAAAACCTACCACTTCAGTGCCAGCCTGTGGAAAATCGGTGTATCTACGGGACATATGGCATGCGCCCACTTACACTATACACAGGTATTAAACATATGTATTGGATTTACATTGAGCTGTAAAAAGAGCTTAACACTCTGGAGTTTTGCCAATGCAACATGCATTCAACTCAAGCAATTTATGCTAACACTGAACCACTCAAATGCATGGGCAGCCAGTTAGACCAGTGCATGCAAATCTCATATACAGGGTCACTGGGTTTAAATATAAAAATACAACCAGCAACCTTTGTTTTCTGATACTCATGTCTTGTCTTTTACGCCTTTTCTTTGACTCATTCCAACTTCTGAGCAATTGAAAATGTTAATCTTTGAATATTTTAGGTAATTGTGATGCTTTCATCTTTGTCTCCTGGATATTAAAAGTGATACTTGAATCTACTTTTAGATGCTTTGTGTCTCACATGGCAGTCTGTCTGTCTATCCTCCTGTCTGGCAGATATAGATCCTCATATGTGTCAAGTTTAGAATGTGTGAAGGAGATGGAGGGATGAAAACGTCTGCAGGATTAATGTAAATGAACAGAGGGAGTTCCTGTTGGGCGGGCTGTGAGCTTTGTCTGGTCTGATTCAGTCCATCTCTTCTCCCCGGAGCTGATTTCTCCCCTCCCAGTAATTCGGTGATCCCCTGTTCCTCCTGTCTTTTTTTTTTGTTTTATCTCCATCTCTATTCCAAAGTCAGAGCGCTCTACACTTAGATGCTCTTATCTTTGGATTTTCATCAAGTTTCCGCTTCATGAATTATTTGCGTTATTTTCATATAAAGAAAAGTTGGAAGTTGGCATATGTCTGTGTGCAGAAGTTTGAAGAAAAAGAGTTTGACGTTGGCTTAATATTTACTGGAGTTTTAGAAAAGTAAAAGTGCAACATAGATACATAAGTCTGATGATGAGGAAAAAATTTATTTATCTGTTTCTAGGATCATTAATGACCTGTTTCAACATGTTTTGTTTATTATTATGAGCCTTTCACTCTGTTAATATCATCAAATTCCCCCCAAAATATGTTTGAAGTATTACTTTAGAATAGTGCTGGTATTTTTTCACTCTCTCTCTTTTCTTTTCTCACACACAGACACACGTTCTTTCCAAGGATGATAAACTGAACTAACAGCAGATGTATGTCTTTTTATACCTTCAGCTGGAGTGCTTCTGTGATTACTAATGTTAATCAAAGGGTTCAAATTAAATAGTTTCCAGGTTGTGAGAGCTCCTGTGCTGGGGGAGGCAGAGGCCAGAGCGTTCCTTCCTCCACCACACTTTGTTTTCACAGCCCCTCCTTCAGTTCAGGCTACCTCCAAATTGAAATTAGAATAAATTAACATTATTTAATTGAGTTCGCAAAAGGCTGCGGTATTTCTTAATTAGCTTTCATCGAGGTTCGCTGCAAGCGAGGACCACGTACGTACGGTGAAGTGTTTTTGAGGTTACCGTGACGACTGAGGGGTGTTTTTTTTTTTTTTTAGAGGACAGAGGGGAGCCCAAGAGACAAGGACAATCATCCCTTGTCTCCTGAACTTTGCCCGCTCCTAGGTCTCTTGTGTTGTTATCGTTTCATCCATCCAAAGTTATTTTATCTGCTCTGATAAGTTTGACACAGCTTTACACCGAGGGGTCTTACATCTAAGAGAGTAAGTGGGCCTTGTGCTTTCAAATGGTTAATACAAAGATTTATGTTACAACAAACAGTCTTGGCCATATGTTTGATTATATTGTTGTATATTTGGACATCAACAATATTGTAAGTAAGAAGGAGGGAAACAAACAGAAAAAGCTCCTAAAAGGGAATTAGAAGTTGTATTTGTAGTTTCTAAAAAAAAGTTTGGTTCTTCGACCATACATGCTAAACCCCAACTTATAGTGGGTTATATCCATAAACACTAAGGGGAAAATGAAATAAAATAATCAACAAGAGGATTTTCTTTAACTACTCTAAATTATGCCTTAATAATTTTGAAAAGAAAATCAAATTGTGATTTCAAGTATTGTGATTCAACCTTTTAAATTTTCGCTTCCTTTTGGTGTTTTAAAGACAAATATACAAGTAACATGAGATGGAGAAATAACATGAGATTACATCAAAATATTAACTGCTCTATATTTTAATGTAAGGCTTCTGAATGTGTTTGTACGGTGGTGGTCGGAGAGGGCGTTGGCGTGGATTGGCAGCTGTGGCTACACATCTAGCTTACTGTCACCATATGTAAATGAATAGTGGTTCTGTTCTGTAAATACAGACCTGTATGATAACCACTGAAAGAACGACATATCCGCTAAAACCCCATCTGTAGAAAGATGAGATACCAGAAAATCTTTTTATCATGCTCTAAACCAAGATTCACAGAACCAGAAGCAAAACGAGGCCAAATTTATGCTTTGCTTTTGAAAAACATCATCACTTATTCTTACTTTTGCTGTCTTCCCTTCAAAACCTTTAACCACCAGGATGAAACCACATTTACTAAAACACTGCATTTCTCGTTTTACCATGTATTGGCTTTATTTTGAGACCAAGATGGTTTACACAGTTTGTAACTGCAGAGAAATAAGCAATTTTTTGGGGTATGTCATTTTTAAGCAGAAAAAGTGTTGTGCACATTTATTAACTTGTGTGGTTTGTCTGTATTGTTTGGTTAAAAGATCAGAAGAGAGCGGCGTCTCTTAAATTTCAGAATTTGGCATCAGCGTGAGCAGAAAAATGGGCATAGCGGCCTGTTTCTGAGACCAAAGCATTGAAGCCTCAGTGGCTCCCCTTGGCCACGTTAGCCTTTTCATAAGCTGTGTAATATTAGGAGAATAATCCTTGAGAGGAGTAAGGCTAAATCATTACCTCTCAATGTCTGCTTTTTCCCAGTGTGGACCCCTCCCCAACCCTTACTTGCAGTCTGCGAGCGGCCTGTCATTGGATCTTGTGGGAGAGCAGAGGCACAGTTTCTCCTTCCATGCAGTTCAGATCCCATCATTGTGCTTCCTGTTGTTTCAGGCTGCAGGGCATCGCTGTCATCATCGTAATAGAAGGGAAAGCTATAGGACATGACCAACTCCTGAACAATCTCCGAGCTCTGAGCCTCCTATAAAAGTTGAGCTCAAATTAGTTCTAGATTCAGTGAATTTCACCAAAGTTTTCATGAAAAGTTCAGAATTTCGGGGAAGAAGTGACGATCTCACGCACAACACCGGGGTCGATCGTCCCAATAAAATACATGAAAATGTTGTACGACGCCTCAGCAGCTGTTCCAATTTCAGTTTTTTTATGCTCTGTTGTCACGAAAGGACACGCATCTGTGTGTTGTGTGTACGTGTGCGGTGTTGTGAGGGATATATTTTGATCCAGTTTCTGTAATGCGGCTATCATTTTTCCACCTCTTCCTCTGTTGGGTGCATGTCGAGTTCACAAGTTAAGCACTGCGAAGAGCTCACTCTCCTCAATACCCGTGCCGGCTGGTGTAAAAGGGCCTTCCGCAAAGCGCCGCTTGTAATCTGCCTTGGGTAAGTCCTCCTTAGTTTTATGTGCCAAGGATTACCTTACAAGCTGCAAGCAGGAGAGAACGAGGGAGACGCAGAGCACGAGAGAGAGGAATGAAAAGCAAGTCAAACAGAAAACGATGAAGATGGAAGGAAAATGAAAACAAATCGCTGTGTAATCTCTGAAAGAAAGAGACCTGCTTTTGAGTTGAAGGGAAGTTTGCCTCGCCTCTCATTTAGAGAGGGAATTGACTAATCCCTCCATGATTGATGTCTGCTATGAGAGGCTCTATAGCAGACTAATAGGGCTTATGAGGATGACCAGAAAGTCCTTTTGTGTGTGTGTGTGTGCGCTGATGTGCATGTGTATATGTGAATGAACCAAACCTTTTTGTCTTGCATGTCCTTCTATCCAGTGGCCGCAGAGGCCACGGGTTTGAATGACATAGCAGCCGAAGAAGGGGTAACTTTATCTTAATCTGGTCTTAATCTGCCCCAGTCCTCCAGGTGTGTGTGGGCTTAAACCCAGAAGGATCCAGGGTTTTGGGGTGAGGTTTAAGGGGGCTTTTGGGTGAAGAGAGAGAAGCCCATGCACTTGAAAACTCCTTGGACCTCCGGTGGGTCCGGGACCCCACACATTTTGATTTATGCCAACCCCCCTCTCCCAAATTTATCTGTAAGTGGCCCTCACTACATTTTTAATTGAATTAACCCAACCATGTTTCATTATTTAAAAGGGACCGGGGAAGTATCTTACGAATTAGTCACTGATTTGACTTTTAAATTGTGTGTTTGCATTTAAGCGTGTGGGAACTCACACATGTCGGTTGAGCAAAGGGTGAAGAAATGATAAGACTTTAATTACCTCTTTATAAAGCTCTTCAGCACCCCCCCCTCACCCCCACTCCCTGTTAGGCTGCCGCTGACAGTACCGGTATGTGCTTTTTTTTTTTTTTTTTAAGTACTAATGTTAAGTGTGACTTTGCATTTTGACTCAAAGATCAAAGATGGCATCATTCCCTTTGTATGAGGACTCCTGACAGGAGCTGGACTGATGTGGACAGATTAGATCATTCGGCCTGTATCAGGTATTAGGGCTATAAGAACAGTCACAAGAATTTATTAAAAAGAAACTTTGGTCATATAAACACCACGGTAGTCTGGGAAAATTAACTTTCACACTATGTTTACTGGCAGACCAAACCACCTGCTTGTTGATAGTCTCATAAATGACAACTTATAAAGAATAAAAAAGAAAATGAAGAGGTAAAGAATCCACGGACAGCAATGGAGTAACACCAGTGTTAATGCACCCTCAGGGCTGGGATATACTCGCCGTGTACACAAGCGTACACGTGTATGTTCTGCTACGTCTGCATATACTTGCTGCAAAAGGCAAACCATGAACTTTTCTACAAGTTTTGTCTAGTGTTGTGTTAATTATGCATTAAAACATAACTGATCTACAATAATCAGAAATTATCATTTTCCTTGTTTTTATACTGCTCATGCTTTTATACACCCACTCAAACTTTACACTTAGACTGCGTGCTTTCTAGTCTCAGTAGATTAGAGTACACATGGATGATTAAGCCTGAATGTTGTGCTCTCCTGTGGTGCAACTAAAACAGATTTGAAAAGTTGAACCAGGTGGAAAAGGGAACATTTTAAGGTTGTTGGATCGTTGTACAGCTCACTGTGCACAATATGCATCGTCATGCTGAGTTCTAAGTCCTAATGGGTTCATATAACCTGGCTTATGTGCAGGAGGAGTTGACACATTGTAGGATTATTCATCAGACTTGTATGTCTGATCTTCATCAGTTAGATATGCAGACAAGTCTTCCTCTTCTCCTATTTGTTACAACTTTGACCTGTTCAGCGCCCAGTGTCCTTGGGTAACGTATCATTGAAGAGAAGTCTGTCCAGTCAGTGGTCAGCTGTGGAGTTCATGCGAATAAATGCAGAAGTAGCCTGTGATGGATTAGTAGATGAGTATGAGGTGAGTTGCCTATTATAAGAATATGATGAGAGCTAAAACACGAACGTCAGCACCACTCAAACACCACTGTGTCACATTAATCACATTCTTCTATTTTACTTCTTATACGTTCCCTGTCTTTCTGTATTCTCTTGTCATAGTTATCTCTCTGTTTCTCTGCCTCTGTGTAGCCCCCACCCCTTCCTCCAGTAGTACTTGTGTGTTGATGCATGTGTATTCTGATCAGGAGTCAAAGGGGTGACTTTGTAATTATGTTCATTTTAATTGGCTGTGCTATCACCCTTCTCATCACCGTGGAGCCCACGCTGGGCTGGACAATGGCAGTCTGCGGCACGGGGGTTGAGCAGCCGCTCCGTTAAGGCCCCTCCCTCCCCCCCTACACATACACATCTCGTACACATGCACATACATCCTCTTTACCTGCAGAATATAATTCCTGAAGTGGCCTCCTTAATGAGTTTCCCTGCCCAGGCTCAGATTAATTGATAAACGCGGTTATCGGCTCAGCCCATCTCTGAATCCGTTGCACCACTAATTTGTTTGTTGAAGATGGCAGCTAAGAGAGATTAATACGGTGGAGATTTATAACAGCAGCTGCCCTTTCTCTTCCCCCTTTCTTTCCCCGAGTCTCATTCTGAAAGGGCGATTTTTAAAAAAGTGGCAGAGACCTGATTTTGCAAGCTCTGAATGTGCAGACAAATGAATGATACCTTTGAGGGAGCAGATGGAAAAGGGTGGGTGTCGGGATCTGATGTTATCCCGTGTTGTACCCATCTGTTTCCTGCATCACATCCCATCCTCACCCAGCACACACTCAGTCTCAAACTTGCCCACCCCACATGTCTTTTCTGTTTTTTCTCCCCCCAGCCAAAGCTAATTTGCAGAGGCGTGAGTGTGGGTAATGCTACTGCTGTTTCCATGACAAGCTAAAGCCAGCGCTTACAACGCATTATGCCCCTACGTTACATGTTAGGCGAGGGAGGGAGCGGTTGGGCACACAGCGAGCTGGCACACTCGTCTCCTCCAGACTGTTTTATTCCCTTATGTTTTTTTCTCTCCTCAGTGAATGGTTTCTATTTGAGCTTCTGTGCGTTCCTGTTCTGCCTTATGTTTTTTTTCCCCTTTTTTGCTGCTTTGGTTCTGCCTTCGGAGCCGAATAGGCCTTGGAAGCAAAACGGTGCTGGAAAAGGAAGCCGCTTCTCCCGATTATTGCATTTTACATCTCGGTAGCCAACTGCCGAAAGGGCCTCTGCGTTGGCTTGCAAGTTGACTAGCTAGATGGGAAACGCATCTCCTGCAAAGTGAATCACTAGCAGCCCCCATCAGCATCACGATGAATGCATTTACATATTTTTTTCTTTTCTATTTCGTACATGCTGCAAAGATTTGTAAAAAATTGTGGAACAAGCAGGTCATTATTGTCAAACCTTGTAACATAACAGTTTAACTACTTGCTACAAAGACTTCAGTTCACTCATTTTCTAATTTTTCACATGAAAAATGACGGCTGACTTTTCCAAACAGTATCTGCATGTATAGTCACACGTTCATGCACACGCACTCTCTCTCTGGAAGGAGAGCCCCTTCTTAGTGTGATTACGACCATAATGCCATATTTCCTTTGTATGTTAATGTGTATTATTTTTCACGCTACATTCGCTCTCCTCTTATTCCATACCCCCCCCTCATTTCCTTATTGTTCCATCCACTCCACATCTCCATTTACATAATTGAACTTTTATTGAACTTTGCTCCATCCCCCTCTGCTCTCACGGAGGCAAACGTGTGAAATCGGAAGCACAATTTCATGCCGAAGATGATGCAAGGTGATCGTTCTCGTTTCCACATCGTCCGTCTCTAATGGGCTGATGTCTGACACACAAAGCTGGGATTAAACAAATTGCCTGCGTTGATTAAATAATGGAGCATCTGGGTAGGTGGAGACAGGCCAATCAGATGAGTTTTTCAGCAGCAGGATGGACATGGTACTTAAAGTGCTCTAACTATGTCCTTTTAAAAGTGAACAGGTGTGAATATTTTTCAAGTGTGTGTTTGAAATTCAGTTATCCATATAGTACGGTGTCATTATATATAGCACTACTGCACTGTTTGAAGCATTAAGTCATTTACAGTAAGTCTGTTTATATATATACTTTGCACTGTATGTTTATGTGTGAGGACTTCTTTTTTCATTTTCTTTTTTTTCTTTTTTTTTTCTTTTGCTCTAGGCTCCCTTGAGCGGATTACAAGTTTTAAAGAGTATGAGATTCAACACCTCCTCAAATCTGACACTCTGACACTGTTTTGAAGCCTCGAAAGTGAGATTGGAAAGACATGGAAGCTCTTTCCTCTCCACAGAGTCGTGGGTTTATGTCATTGGGTTGAGGCCAGTTAAGTTTTCATTGAAGCGTCATGCCCCAGAGGGAGAGACAAAGCTGCCACTTAAAGCGTTTGACTTGTATCTTTTTTATGACTCAGAAAGGCCAGTTTTAGTGGCATCTGTGCTTTGTAGTCTTTTGGTTGTGTAGACTATGTGAGTTTGTTTATATTTTATGGTCCTCATTTGGGCTCACAGTTTAACCCCCAACTCTGCATCTGTCTTTAGTACCATAATTGCCACTGATCCAGATTGCTACAAGTTAGATGACTTTCTTTGGTGAGAATCAAGCTATTTTATATTTTAGAATCAAATTTAGTAGGACAGTTTCTAATATCCAAAAAATATCACATTTGTGGTTTGTTGTTTTTATTTTAACCATTACTTAAACGTTTTTCAGTGTTATCCCTGACCATCCTCTTCATTCATAAAATGTAAATAAATTTAAAAGTTGATACGGAAGTACGAACAAATGGTTTTGAGATGAGCACAGAAAGACGGGGGTTTCCAGAATTTTCAGGCACCAGCTTTTTCGTAGGATTCTGCAGTCAGTTTAATTTGTTACAGGTAAGGGTGTCAGCAATGGGTATAAAAGGAGATGCACCAAAGTAAATGTTACAAAGTAAGTGAGTCATCGCTCAAGGCTTTATGCCAAATGGTCAGAAGGATCATTAATAAGTTCCAACCAGATATTTTTATATACAGAATTGCAAAGAGTTTTAATCTTTCAGCACCAACAGTACATGGTTCATGAATCGTTATGCCCCTATGGTTGATGTTGCCACGTGACCACAGGTACCTTGGAAAAACCATTTTCGCTCACACAGTTGCAACCAGAAAACTAACCTGGAACTATATTAGACCAATAGGAAGCTCTTCTATAGTAGACAGAAATATATAATAGATATGCTCTGAAACTCTGTGTTGATGTTTCATTTGCTTTAAAAAAGAAAAGTGAGATTTTGTCCTCTTAACATGAGTGTTGGTTGGGGAGGCCTCAGTGCTCATGACATGGATAACTTCCATAATTAAGGTAGTGGTGATGCAGACATGTTTGTAAGAAATTTTGAAAGACATACAGTTTTATCAAAGTGATGTCCTTTCCTGTGGAGTGTGTGGTCATTTCAGCAGGTCAGCGGTGGACATTCATTCATCAGTTCTGTTTCCTGCTGAAAATAAATCATGAGGAGAATCGGCCGACAACCTCAAGTTGTGGAGGAGCTAAAATCTTATACAAACCGATTCTTCTGGGAAATTCAGGGTTTATATTTTTGCAATAATTTCAAGTATTTTGCATCTTTCCGAGATACAGCCACTAGTTACAGTAAAGCCAAGAAAATAGTTTCAGACATCGGATTTCACATGTATATTTTACCTGCTTAGATCATAACTCTAGAGGTTAGATTACATTACTCTTTGTCATAATCACATTTGGGGAACCAGAAATCCTCCACATGCCAGTAGGAACCGAGATGCTTCCATCACCAGTTTTCTTACAATCTTCACATTCAGGCACTGCAGTGAGCTAAACCCGCCCTCCTCTTTCTCTCTAACATCCTTTTCCCTCCCTCCTTCCATTTCTTTTCCACTTTCTTTGCCCCGTTAGATGTATGTTGTTGACACTAAGGCATCAGGAATAATGGAATCTCTTGTCAGTAGCTTGTATTTTCTGCCCAGGCTGTTAGTGCTGTGTATAATAGTAGCAGAGGAGGAGGAAGAGGGGAGGTTATGTGCCACTGATAGTAATGAAGGTTGCCTTTTCATTTTTTAATATGGAATGTTTGTGGGCCGAGGCAGTGCTCTCTGCTAATCCTACCCTCGAGCTGAGCTAGCTACATGGCTGTGTCAGTGTTACACCCAGTGACATTCACACAGGCTGATAAAAGACAAACACACACACACACACGCATGTGCACACCTTCCTTTAGGCAAGACAGCTAACTGTTTGATAAGTCAGGGTGCATTTCTGCTCCTCATGAAAATTTCACTCTTCCCGGTGTTTGTGTCTTAAGGAAATGCAGCCGGTTCCTGTTAAAGATTATATGGTGTTTGTTTATTATTTGATGCATATGAAAGCCTGATTGACTAGATGCATTTGTAAACCTTTATCAGGGACAAGCGTAATGGAACAGTCAGGGATGCAGACGGAGAAAATTACATCAGTTTTGGTGCGTGAGGTGGATGGGGCACCATGTCACTTCCAGTGTGTTGGGATGAAGAAAATAAATATTTCTCTTATTTATTCACATTATATTTAGAATACCACATGTCCTGGGTTAAAGCAATAGCCCTCAAGTTAAATAAATTGACTCCCAACTTTTCAGTAACGACTCCAATTATCATTCATGTTTATATTTGTGTTTATTTTCTGTAGGCTCAGATACTTGGTTGAGCCTTTCAGAGTATTTTGCTGACCATGTTTTTCCGTGGGCAGTGTTATATGTGTGTGTGTGTGTGTGTGTGTGTGTGTGTGTTTCCGCCGGCGAGGGTACAGGGTCTGCAGCACTGTGTTGTGTGTCTAATTGCTTTAATAGCACCTGGTCTCTAATCCCAGGTAATTAGAGCGCTCAAATTAGACAGCTACTTTCAACCGTCACTTGAAGAAACAGAAGGGGGGGAAGGCCTGGAGAAACACCACTCCACGCTGAAACTCGGAGACTTGCCATACACTATCGTATTCCTGACACACACAAACACACACACAAGGAACCACAGAAAAATTGAAAAACAAGTGGAAAAACGTTTCGCCCCACTGGACACCAAAGGAACCCTGACAATAGATTGAAATTGATTAAATTAAGTGACCTCTCCATATCCATACACAGTAATTGTAGCAGTCTTATAATCAGGATTGGCTTTGACTTTTACTATATTTTTCTTTTGTTTGAGCTGCACAAACATATCATCAAGGTCTCCTAAAATGTGTCTGAAGAAGCTGTGGGGAAAGGTTAAGGCCCTCTTTTAAAGATGAGCCGGAAATGTCAAGTGTCTGCCCCTCAGGCTCCCGCTACCGTCTCCCTGCACCAAGACTGCCATAGGGAGCCGCATGACTCACACACACGCATACACTCTGGTACAAAGGTTAGAAATTGCTATTGGAGATGTCCTCCAGTCTCTTTTATCTGTTTTGGGCCTTGTGGCTTCTTACCCTGCTTCAGGCTCGTGGTCACAGGTTAAAGCGCAGCAGTAGATGAGCAGGAGGACTTGTTGACAGCTAATGCTGTTCTTATGTTTCTGCTCACTGACATTCCTTACTAATTGTGTTTTCATGTCTTTAATAGGCTGACACAGTTAATCTTGTCATTGACAGTCTTTTCTACGCACTGATCAGAGAATCCAGAAATTTGGTCTCGGCATCAATCTTGAGCTCATCTTCCTGTTTTGATTGATGTCATTAAAGCATCTTTTCCATAATTTCTCTTTGACAATTGAAACAAAACCCCTCTTCCCCTCCTGCGGCCCATCCAAACCTTCTTTAAGTTGTCATATGTTCTTCAAAAAGGATTAATCAAGCTGGAGTATGCTCACCCTCGTGCAGTAATTCTTTCTTGCCAATTTCAAATGACAAATGTGTCTCCGGTTTTGCCTCTTGCATGACTTCATTTTCTGTTCAGGTAGTGGCACAAAGCCGCCACCAGAGGGGGTCGGTTGGCCACCGCAAACCTCATGAAGGGAAGAGGATCTCCACTGTGTGGCTTAAAAAATGGGTTAACTACTTCTGGTGGTTGATATCACATCTTTTATTTACCTGCTTCAGATTAATAAAGGGTTGGACTCAACAATCATTTGCTGGGAAGTTTGAATCTCCCCAGTAACATGTGGCAGTTTAAAACAGGATTTAACTGGACAATCAAAACAGTGGAAAGGGAAGATGACCTCAGGGTGTTGTAGCATTTACAGTTTGTGAAGCTTGATTAAACTTAGACATCCCTCTTACACATATCATTACTTGTAATTAGATAAATTTATCTTATTTGTCAAATGTTAATGTCTTTGTTTTGCGTACAAATGTAATTTGCTCTTGGATTTCAAACAAATTCCAGCCTTTTTGATCACTGGCCTCTAATGGATTTAATCAAATCTCTATGACACTTTTGTCATTTTCTTTCAGAATGATCTGAGAGAATTAGCCCGTATCAGGCCCTCCATAACCAGATTAGTGAATATCCAGCTGAATAATCAGAATAGCATTGGTTCTGCTGGCTGTCAGAGGAAGACCAGTGTCTCCATACTACCAAGGATTTGTGGGGTTTGGAGTCTGGGAGAGGAAAGACTCCTAATGGCAAAAGCTTTCAACCCAGATAAGACTTCAAAGGCGGAGCTAATTAATAAGATGTTTACATTATTCACGCTCATACACTGCTTTCTGAATGACCCTTCATTATGGGGTGTGTCTGCCCATGTGCACGTTCATGCATGTGCATGCTCATTATATCCCAGTATGGCATACTAATTAGACGGCTGGTGGTTGCTAAGTAAAACGTTTTATTGAGAAATAAATAATAAAGTGGGCTGGGGAGTGATCGAAAGGGGTGTGATGTGGACTGTTGGCATTCAAAGGGTGTGGAAATGACTGCTGGTGGTACAAAGAAAATTATATTTCTAAAAAAATTTATAATTTTTTTCTCTTTCCTCTTCTTTTTTGTCTCCGTTTGCTCCCCCTGTAAAACGACCTCCTTTCCTTTCCGCCTGCAGCCCAGTCCGGTCCCAAGCCCAGTTCTGGGAGGGAAACCCAACGCCAGCCAATCCCTGCTGGCCTGGTGCCGTGAGGTCACCAAGAACTACCGCGGGGTGAAGATCACCAACTTCACTACCTCCTGGAGGAACGGGCTGGCCTTCTGCGCCCTGCTGCACCATTTCAGACCTGACGTAATGTACGGACCAAGCATATGCTCACTTTAACTCAATGTTATTTCATTATGAATGTAAAAAAAGGTGAAACAGTCATGAGCTAGGTTGTGTGTTCATGCAATCTTTCTCTTAATTAAATGTAGAGCTGTTTGTTTACCACCTAAACCTATCATGTTTGCATGTTATTTTCAGTATTCAGTAAATGTTTGATTCCTTAAATGTTTACCTTTAATGTGTGAAACATACAAAATAACAGCAAACGCAGCCCCAACAAGAGAGCAGACATGAGGATAATTATTTAAAACTCTGCCCTGTGTACGTGTGTGTTTATGCTCGTCTTCCTTCGCACCCCAGTGTGTTATTTTTACATATTTTCCACTCTATTAGTTCTGTTGATTGCTCTGCTCTGAAATTGCATGTTACAGTTCTAATGCCATTACATGTGACGCATATTTAAATGCACCTCTTTCTCCGCTGTGTCTCTCCATCTTCTGTTCCTCTGCCCTCCTCCTCCTCCTCGCCAACTCTTCCCACTGTTTGTTCAGAGACTACAAGTCGCTCAATCCTCAGGATATTAAAGAAAACAACAAAAAGGTAAGAGGCAGCCACCACTGGGCCTTTCTCACCACTTACCTCCCTCCCATCCACATCTCCATTTGGCCTTTTTTAGAGACCTGCTATTAATCCCAGGATACACTGTGCACGTGTGTTTGCAGAGTTTGGGGGGGAGGGGGGCACACAAGAAGAATGGCAAATATGTGCATTCATACACACACTCTGCACCTAGGTTGTTTAAAAAAAAAAAAAGACAGTTTTCCTGAGATGTTAGCCCCTGCTGGGTTGGCTGTGTGTCCAGAGCATGACTTAGTCACCTGGTGATGAGATGCTTTCTTAGCTTGACAACAAGCTGGGAGCTCAGTTAACTGCTGCTTGCGTGTTTGCATTGTCTAGTGGTGATTTGAATATAAGGGATGTATGTGTTTGGTGGACTCTGCTGCGTTTTTGGCTTGAGCAGGGATGTCAAACTCTTCGTAGTTCAGTGGCTGCATCTCAGTGTTTGATTGTAAACTATAAACAACAAAAACTCCACGTATTTCACTTTGTGTTGGTGCAAAGAAGTACAAATACATTATCAAGATGTTTACATTTAATGAGCTTTTCTTTTGGAAATCTATGAACACTATGAAATATCTTGAGAAGAATAGGTGCAGTTTAAAAAAAATGCTACTCACATAAAGTTAGGGATATTCATCTTCCAAGTGAAACTGACTGAACACACAAAATGTTCACGCTACTCTATATCATGAATGTAGAGCATTTAGATAGAAGAATGGTGTTGTAATTCATCTTTTTCATGTAATTTATTTAAAGAAAAGCTTACAACTTGGTGAGACACTACATAATGACAATGTACTACAATGAGTTCTTAAGCATTCAACGATTGTATGTGTGCATTCAGAATTAAAATAAGTTCACAAATAAAAGCATCATAGGTTCATTCTGACACCAAACAAAGAGCCAAATATCTCTAACCGTTTGTGAATAGTGTATTTACCTCAGTTTATCATTTATACATGCATATCAACTTAGAAATCTCAAAACATTTAATCATAGTTGTCAATTTCAGTTTTTCTTAGAGTAACTTTTGAAGATGAAGAATTTATCTTAAATGTACCCGTGTGGTTTCACATTTGTGTTGCGAATCCTGACCACTCATAAGACCATTTAAACAGAGACCGATTTGAAAAGTTTGATGTGTATTTTTTATGAAAAACAAGTTAATTTTCATCCTTGAACTTTTATTCGGGGTTAAAGCACAGTAATGCTAAATATTGATTGAAATGGTTGGTAGTTAAATTAGTGATGGCTTTTGGACAATTAAACTCATCCCAGGTCAAACTGACCGAGGATCATTACTGCTGTGACTTAGAAACAAAGCTAACAGGAGAGTAACAACTTATCCCCCTGCTAAATAAGTATTTTATATGTAAACATAGAAAAATGCAGCCTAATGGAAACAAATGAGTAATTGCAGTTAATGTCTTCATATGTGGCAGAGCTGGTTCCTTTTGACACGGCTGGGCTTTACTCACTTTAATCACTACTTCAGCTGAATATCGGTCCATTTTCCTCCTCGCTGTACTCCATCATATCTGCACATTCACTGTTTAAGGAGAACATTTGCACAGCTCACCGTTTTCCCTCCGTCCCCTCAGCAAATTTACTTCCTCTGCACACACCTGCAAAAAACACAAAGGCACACTGCATTTTTTCCCTCTCACTACACACAGTCAGACACCTATACAGGCGCAGCGTACGGGTGTCCCCTCTTTGGCCCCCGAGGGCTACACAGAACGATATGCGTCGGGTTTCCTGCAGCTTGATTTCCTCTTCTCATACACACTCTGGCTCAGCGATAACCTCTGGTGGCCCTGTTAGGCATGAATGCTACCATGTTGACAATAACCACAGTGGAGGGAGAGGTAGAGACCCAATCCCATATCTGCTAACTGCCCTCACCCCCCCCTCCAGGTGCTCAAGTAGCCCTGAAGAAATTGGTTAGATATAAGTCATATAGGAATATGCCGTAGAAGGCGATAGCTGGTGAATAGCTGCAGAGTTGTACGGTGCGCTGCGGTCGGCTTCTCTACAGAGATCTACACCTGCGTCTGATTCTCACAGGTAGATACCCTCTGCTAGGACTTGTGGAGCTAACGCATATGCTGTATGTGTTAAAACATACTCGGGGTTATACCTAACAAGGTTAATTAACTTCACACATTAAATTTCTCTGCATTCACTCACTGGTAAATGGGTTTGTTTTAAGCAGGTGTGATGTTTATTTTGTTTTTAAAACCAATCTCTGCAGGGGCATAAACCCTGCTTTGTTTTTCCCTGCGACATTATTGCCACTCGTTTCAAAAATATTTGCCTCCCACAACTTTTAATTCATTCTGTGAACTAAATAGTTGTCCTCACATTTAGTCCAACAATGGATAAAATGCATGCATGTATTTTGGTTTCTAAAGGGATATTGCATAATAATATGAACTGAAATGGGTATTTTCACGAGATGGGACCAGTAGCACTGCACAATGTAAATGAGTTGTATTTGGTTTATGTGGTTTGTTGTTGTATTGGGTCAAAAGGGAAGAATAAGTAGTCGTGTCTCATGTGGTGTCATGTAGCACCCTGAGGCTTCTTAACAAGAGAGGGGCATCCATGATCTTTCCTGGAAGAAAAAAACAACCCACACCGTGCGCTGTTGTGGCCGGTTAATGGCCATAAAGAGCAAACATGTAAGACTGATTCAATGAACATGTGAAAAAGAAGATTAAAGGAGGACGTTCACTTTTTTTAAGAGAAAATCAGAATGTTTGAGATGTAAAAGTCTTTTTAGTTCCCACATCTAGATGTAGAAAAGATCATACATTCACTAAACCTTCACAAGGAGCCTTGTGAGGGTTTAGAATTTGTTGGATAGACAGCAGAAATGTTAATGTATAGAAGCGAAGACTATCTGTGCTTTTCATTGCAAGTTGATAGACAACCCCCCTCCTCCTCTCTCAGTCTATCAGTGAAGAATGATTGCAGTGAGCTCAGACTGTGCTGAATTATGACAGATAAGGACAATCAATAATGGGGGTGCGCATAAAAAAAAGTGAAGGACTTGAATATTTAGAACATTTACAGCCTTTGAAATGGGCCATTAATAAAAGATGATTTTCTATGTATTGACTCATCTTACATCCATTTAGGATTTTGGAGCTCTGATATGTTTGGACCGCTTCCCTCTGAGTCTGTTTTGCAGGTTTACTGTTATGCGTGTGTCTCTTTGTGTGTGTGTGTGTGTGTGTGTGTGTGTGTGTGCGTGTGTGTGTGGGTGTGTGTGCGCGCGCGTGTGCGCGCGCGTGTGCGTGTGCGTGTGTGTGTGTGCGTGTGTGTGTGATGAGGCCAAGGAGAAGTAATTTGTCATGCCATCTGATAGTGTTGCACCAAGCA
>JAVQJG010157330.1:0-11354 GCA_036024015.1 Craterocephalus amniculus
CTTCTGCTATGTGAACTATTACATTTCTACATGTTTATCTGATTGTATTTCCAGCTCAGATGGTACCACAGGGGAGAATAACAGGGTACTTTCATAAAACAAATCAAACAGAAAAGTGAGGAAATAGTTTAAGGGATAACTTGGATGATTTCTAATGTGTTCAAAGAGATTTGAAAAAGTCTCATGTTCAAAGTCAAAAGATCATACTGGTCTTAAAGGTTTAAACTCTCTTAAAAAAAGACACTTACAAGCGTCAAAAGCCGAAAGCGCTTTATTTGGTTAATACAAACTAATTATTGGCTCATTTTATTTGGATATAAACTTACTTACATAAATCACTTCAGTCAGCAGATGGAAAAAAACAGAGTAAATGAAAACAGCATTTTGCCAGTCGAAGAGAAATTTAACGTTGAGTGAAGACGGTGACTGAAGGCTTCAATTTCCACTCGGTTCTTGTTGACTGCTGTCTGCATCACTGGAAACGTAAGCGGGGAATTTGATTACACAGAGTGAAAGGCAGTATGCTGAGATCTGGGATATCCAATGTAAACATGGCCGTCTAAGTCTAATATGGGAATGTCCTGTAATATCGCAGTTTAATGTCCCTCAGGGACCTTTATTTTCCACCTTGTAGCTTTGGCTTGAATGAATTCCCATTTCTGTGGGTTTTGCCTTCACTTTTTCTGTATAAAAATGTCGTAGAATGGGTTTTGTTGCTACTTTTTCAGCCTTTTCTCTTTAAAATCTTGCAGACATTCACTCAGTGCAACCACAGTCTGCTGCTGCTGGCCATTGAGTGGCTCCACTGGAGCGATTTGGGGTTTAAGTGGCTTCCTCAAGGGCAGCACAATGCCATTTGTCGAGGGAGCCGAGAATGCAGCTCATTCCACACCCAGATATCCCCAAAATGATCTGTCCAGCCATGTTTCAGTGTTCATGTATGAAGAGTAAATCCTTATCATTTGTGTAATTAAAACACGTCCAGCCTGACGAAGAAGGTGTGTGTCTGTGTGTTTCTCGGCTCCCTTTGTTCTCTCTCTCCTGTCTTACATTCTCTCTTGTGTGTCCAACTTCATCCCAGTGTAGAATGAAAGTGGATGACAGCCACATCTGAAGTCGAGAGATGAAAGACATCATTTACAAGTAGACGTCTGCTCATGCTCTGTGTGCCTTCTTCACAAATTCTCTCCCTCTCTCTTTCAAACACACACACTTTAACATTGCAAATAGGAGACCACACCATCATAAAAAAGAGATTTATAAATGCATTGCGGATTATGTTATTACTAAATCAACCAGTTTAAACTTTCTAATTCAGTTCAGAATTTTCTGGCCACTGATATGTAGAGGTCATATCTTGCAAACATACACTCACTCCATGTGTGTCACCAGTTATCAGCTGGAGATGCTACATTTTTAGGTGGCACAGCCCACTGGTGTTTCTATACTTGCAGTATTTTACAGTAGTTTGCAATGACATTTAACTTTTTAGCTCAACAATAAATGGAAAAATAAACGGAAACGTTAAATGATGGATGTTTAGCCCTTTGGGAAATGTAGAGTTAGTTCTGTTCGTACATGACTTCTTAACTTTATCTAACAAATTAACTGCAAGCATGAATGCCCTTTCAGTCGCTGCACGGTAGAGTTTTAAAACTAAGTTAAAATCTGACCTGTTGTGTTTTTACAGGTCTTGAGAAATACAAAAAAATCTCCTAGTTGCTCCAGTGGGATCTGGTTGAGTTCGAAGAACGGGTTTGTTTATTGCATGATCTGCTGGTCACCCAGTGAGCCTATAGCTCAGGGCTACATCTGCCTCCATAAGCTGAGTCCCAAACCACAATGTTATTGATCACAGTGTAGTGGGGGCAGCATGAAGAACTATATTTTGAATTAAGACTGTGGTGCTTCCCTTTTTAAAAAACAGTTTGCATTGTTGCCTGCACTATTGTAAATGTGAAAAAGATATTTGTAGAAAGTCATAAGAACTCGGCAAAAGAAAGTAAAAGAAAACATTTGCTTATATGAATACTCGTACTTTAATTTGGGTAAAAAATTAGGTGTTAGTTTAGGCAAATATTAATTTCTCCGTTTAATTTTCTAGAATTTAATGAGGAAAGTGGGAAATTAATGAACTAGTGAAGCAAAGCGAATGTAAAATTAGTATAAAACGAGTGAGATCTACAAAACTGACAAAATTTCACATTTGAAGGGAGGAAATACTATTGTCAGGCACACGGAACAAGCTTGTCATTCACTTTTTGGTCTTTCCATCTGAAACTTGACAGTCTTTCTTTTCCCTTATGAGAGAGTAACCTGCCAAGTCTCATTGTGTTGTTGCAATAATATCTGCTGTTCCCTTCCTCTGCATCCTTCGGTACCCTCTGGCGTGCACCAATGCCATTAGGGGTTAGAGTACAACCTGCACTGGCGTCAACCTTCTGCACCTTGTCTTGATGCCCTTGAGCAGTAATTGGTCGAATCCCCCCCAGAATCTGACTTGAGGGCACAGAAATCCACAGCTCCCCAATCAGCCGGTTGTCAATCATTCTGCCAACTAAACTAAAGCCGGGGATAACTAACAGGCTGAGATTGGAATTTAGAGTTAGTGAGACATAAATCTTTTAGACAAGTTTGTGCTTGGCAAGGTAGCGCTCTTTCAGGCAGGGCTATCACCAAATTGGATGACAGGGCCGCTGCCAACACGGCGGTTGCAGGGGAAGCCCGACTGATCTAATTTGTCACGCAGAAAGAGAGGATGTGCAATTTTTTTTCTGGGGAGGGTGTTGCAAATATGTAAAAGTGACAAAAACAAGATTGCGTAGATAAAAACACGGTGACTATAAGCTCTGATTCACAAAACAATCCAACTTTTTAGGATTTAGACTAGAGCTGGGCAATATATCGAGATTTTCAGATACTTTGTCTACTTGACTTTGTTACGCAAGATATGGAATAAGGGAATATCGTTTATATCGAGTTTAATTGTTTTGAGTTAAAAATATCTCCTTTTTAGCATTTTGCACAACTGTCTCTTAGTTATAATCATTGAAATGTATTTTTTTTTACTATCAATACACGCATACTTTAATTTTCAGTCAGTTATTTTAATGCAAGTGCGTCAGATTTAAAATAAAAGTGCATTTCGCACTATAGAGTGTAAATTTGAACAGTGTCTTTGATTTGGCCAAGAGCATTTATATCGAGATATATATATTGTATATTGTGATTAAGGAAAAAATGATTGAGATATGTTCATATCACACGTCCCTAATTTTGACACAAATCTGTCTTATTCCAGTGTTTGGTTTATAAGAGGAATATATTGTATCTTTGTGCTACAAGTGAGTTATAAAACAATGGCAGTATGGGATCTTTGTGGTTGGAAAAGGTACCCTGAAAGGGTTGGTAACCCTCAGCCGCCTCTCTATGCAGAAGTGTTATTTTAATCATATCTCTAAATCTATGCTGGGTCCAGGAGCAGCTGACCCTGCTTCCTGACCTTCCTACTGGCAGAGAGGGCCGTAACACAGCAGCTCCTGGGATCGATATGGAATTAGATGATTCACAAGTCATATAGCTGCTGCTCGTTGATCACACAGGAAGGACGCCAGCTGACAGTAATCCTATTCAATGGTGATTATTGCCACAAAATTAGGATCTCCAGCAATATGATCCCCCTTATTCCTCCAGAGGACACTCGCTACTTTGTCTAAAATAAACAGTTGCATCTTTGGCGCATATGGAGGATTTGCTACTGTATGTTTAACAGGAAACATCACTAGGAAGACCCTGGATGTTAGAAGCTGTGCAAAATGAGCAGTAAGGAAGAGATGTGTGTGTTTTAATAATTTTATATCGTTCAACCAGAGACACAGCCAGCACCCAGCAGCAATACAATCAGCTCCAAAAGTAAAATATGAAAGTATGCAAACAGCTTTATGTCTCTAAGGTTCATGTTCTGTTAATGACTCAACCTCTAAACGATGAAGCTGAATCACTCAGCTCTCATTTCTGAATAGTGTTAGTGCCTCTTTCGATATTATAAAATCATTAGTGGTTGTTATTACCTATAATCTTCTGTAATTGTGCATTATTTTGGTTAAGCTGCATCCATAAGAGGAGCAGACAGCATGCATCGAATGATATGGCAGCCTGACTGTAACTGAACTCTAAGCTCAGCAGGCTGGTGCGGAGGTGATGGGGAAGAGGGATGGTGACTAGCCCATCACAGCTCCACACAGAATATGAACTATCATCAAGCGGCAGAGTCCCCCCTCTGCGAACTCAACTCATTTGTGCCCACTTCAATTAGACTTTTAAAGAACACAGCCTACGAACCAGAGAAAGTGTGCAATAGACTCATGGTGTTTTATGATTTCTATTTATGTGTAATGATTCCATTGGTATTTATTTTTTGTATTTTGAGGTGACTATGATGGTTAATTGACAGTACTTAGACACGTTGACCACTCAAATGATACAGTATGTGTATGGGTATGTGGAACAGGTATTGGGTATGTTTCTGGTTTGTAAAAGGTGCATAAGATGAAGAATTACTTTTTGTCATACTGTTAACCGTTTGATACTGCTTTGTTGTTGTATTATGAAGGCAACAAAGGGCACAGCCTCGAGCCCGAGACGATCGGCCAGAACGTAAATGTGCTCATTTTGTCAACTGAAAGCTTCATTTTGTCCAAAAATTGTTACATTTTCCGAAACCTAACCAAACAGTTCCTGAAAGCAAAAAGTCTAAAACAAAATAAAGCTGAAAATTATCAAAGCTGAGTAAAAGCCCTTCCTCTTGCAGTGCTGATGTGGGCTGTCTGGCTGTACTGATAAGTGATAACACAGTCTAAGAGGAGGCGCAGAAGGCCACCGATTAACCATATCTGTGGAAGTTATCACAACTGATAATCAGTTAATGAGCTGATAACATGTAAAGCAGCTGGCTAAACTCCATAAAAAGTTCCTTTTATTAATTGAATGCACCGTTTGCTTAACTGTTTGTAATGTTAAAGTGTTCAAATAATGTATTAACACAATCCTGGGACAAAGTTTGATTGGGCCAGTGGAAATTGCAAATGATGCCACCAGAGAGAAAAACTTTGGCTCTACTTGTCTCAATGTACATCTTTATTAACAGACACTGAGTTTTTTTCACTAAGATGAAAAATGTTGTAACTGCAGGAAAAGTTAGTGGATTACAAAGTCGGTAAGATTAATGACACCAGAACATGAATCTGTAAAATATTTATTGGATATCCATCAAAAAGAGTGATGGGTTCATCATTCGATAGGCCCACACTGTCTGCCTGAGCCGATAGCGTAGCTACAGTATTAAAGCAGAATGGTTTATACTGCCAACAAACGCCGTGCATAATGTTATTCCTGCATTCAGAGATGTTTACAGCGTCTCTCCTGGCATCATGCAGCAAGCCCATGCTGTGCAACGCCCGCATTAAAATTCAGATTGATCAACTCTCTCCCATAATTCATTTCAGCTCTGGTGGGAGCATTGTCGCACAAGTGGCCATCTTGTTGTTTGATGAGCACGATAATTATTTTAGCCATATGCCAAGGTTTTCCACCACACCTGATCTGAGCCCAACATCAGGCAGAGATGGACACGAGCCGAGGAAGCTGTTTGCTGCAGATAAACCAGCTTTATTGACGTGTTCTTTTTCTTTATTTGCTTCTTTATCTCTCCGTTTTTTTGGTTTTTTTTATTCATCTTGGCCATTCCTTCAGCGTCCCCCCCCATCCTACTCACAATTCCCTGTCTTACCCCCAACCCCCTTCCTGTTCACTTGATTATGTGAAGGCAGAGTCGGGGAAAGTGTCACTATGGAAACAGGGGCAGAGGCAGCGGAGGGCTGTCTGTGGAAGAGAGGGGGAAAGGGATGAGGAGAAAAAAGGACAGAGAGCTGGTCAGTGCTAAGAAATCCAGAAGTGGTGCAAATCGTGCATTTAAAAAAAGGAAAGCCGCCTTACTGCTCTCGATTCATTTCACTCTTTTAATACTTTCTTTTCTTAATCTTAGAACCCAAATGCATGTGTGAAATAATGATTTTAATCCAAAAAAAACCTTAGTTTTCCCAATTATTGTCTCTCAAAAATATCCATCTGTTGTCTTTATAAGTTTAAATTAAATACATTTTGGTTTCACTTTGCAAGCTGCATTAAAACAGTTGTTGAATACCTCCAATTGGATAAAGCTGGATTAAAGCTGACATTTTAAAAGTAAGAAAATGAGTCTCTTATGTTTAAAAATGAAAAAAACTGATCATTTACAGCATCGTAGCATGTTTTCATACAACAGAGTTGGGACTTCTGAAAGAAAAGTAGAAAGAAATACAAAACAAAGCTGCAATGTAGGAGTTTTGTTGAAATGTTACCACCGGAGGTGAAAGCACTGATAAATGCCCTGATTTTCTTTGTCACCCCTGAGTTTATGGAGTGGGGTGGTGCAGGAGAGAGGAAAGACGGGAGGGAGCAGGTTAGAAAGTGGGAGGAGTGGAAGAGGAGGGGAAAAGAGGGGGAGGGAGGTATGATAGTGAGAGGGGCTGAGACAGGAGAGCGAGCCAGAGGCAGGGAGGAGGCAGCGAAGGAGCACCTCCACTCCTGAACCTCCATCCATGAGAAGACAGAAGACAGAGAAGCCGACGGTCCTGCCTCGCCAGTCCCGAAGTTCAGAGTCTGCTTGGTACGTTACCTCTCCCCTCTCTCATTTTGTGCCTTTCCTCTTTTCATCCTTATCAAGCCTGTAGAGCAGCAGCAGCAGTCGGGCACTGGGGGTGTGTAATAGTGTGTGTTTGCAAAGATCCTGCAAAGTACAAGTCTTTTTCTGCAGCAGGTTGCTCTGTGTGAGTGTGAGTGTGTGAAGTCGGAGCAAAATGGGGTCTGATTTCTCAAAATGTCAGAGGTAATTCTGCTGAGACGCTGTTTCTTTGACATTTGAAGATTGATGACATTTCCTCCGATCACTGTCCTCTGTGACATCAGGTCAGTGTGCCGAGAAGGACAGACAATGACAAGAGTTGGTTTGCTCACAAAGTTGTGTTTCTATTCTTGCCTTTTTCATCTTTCTGCTCACAAATAACTCAAGAAAAAGGTCAAAAGGCACCTCTTGATCCTGTGTTTCACCAGCCAAGCTCATTTAACTTCCACTTTTTGCTGCATTTAATTCATACTCTTATTTGACGTCTGGAGGGTTACTACTATGATCTGACAATAAGTCAGAATCAGATTTTACTAAATGAAGTCTTTGCAGCTCAGAGCCTGGTTCTCTGACCCAACCTTCCCCGAGTATCTGTCAGCCACTCTCTTCATTAGTGCCATTAACGCTGGTTTAATGTTATCACGCGCATTGGCGGTATTGATCGGCCAACCAATCCCCACGGGGGGCGATAGCTCAGACAGGCTGCAAGTCTTCTTTTTTAACTGCTCTCTATGTGAAGCAGATCCTGTTTCAGGGGGAGACTTGGTGAATGCAACAGCGCAGGGATTGTCTTTGTGCCGATGTCACATGATGTCATGCTAACTAGACTCTTTCTTTTCTAGATGCACTGTAAAAAAAACAGGTTTAAGAAAAAATCATCGTGAGGCTTGATCAGCCAACAGAGTGAAAGGATTCACCGTCTGACTGTTGTCTCAAAGGTTTATACGGGATGATGTCATTTTAGGTTGGCTGCTTCTACTCTTTTTTTACACAGAGGATAAGCCGTTCACACACATTTCTGTCTGCTGTTTGCTTTTAAGCAAAATGTTACTGGTTTTAGCATCTAATTCTGTAATTATCATAATTCTCCCGGCCTCACAGCAGCTCTTTACATAGCTTTGTTCCAGCTTGTTGTATAATGTAGTGGCTTAGCAGTCCTATCCTGTTAGAGAAAAGTCACTCATTTGTAATTTTCTGTGGGAAACATTATGTTCCCCGTGTAATCTCAGCTGAAATGGTCTAGTTATTTATGTTGCCTGCCAAATTGGGAGACAGAGTGTTTGTTCATAATACCTGTTGATAAAACCATAAAGCCTGAGATAATCCCACCGCATAAATTCTGTTTTCATGGGTAATTACTTACTTCATTAATGAATTCATTAGCTAGTTTGAAAATGGGAAGAAATACTTGTCACCTAAAATGTCACTTTTAGGTGTTAATCCTTACCAAACTGAACAGTTTACATCTTGAAATGATCAGAAAATGAGCTAAATCAGTTGTCAGAACTAAAGCTCATTAATTTTCTGTAGCTCTACTAATCGATTTATGTGCAAACTGTGTAACATTACATGCTACGGAGGGGCTACAAGTGACATCTCAGGCTGAGCCAAGTGCAGCTTTACAGTAGATGCATGTATTCATGTGCCCGTGGGCTGCGTCTGTGTATGTGTGGACGTGCGTATGTATGGCAAAGAAAGTATATGGAGATCAATGCGAGCAGCTGTTCTCTCTACACTTCAAACGCTGCTCTGTTGTTGGCGCCGCAACGCACCGACAGGCCTCGCCCAACGGGATCAAAGGCTAATGAGACAGCCATCGCACAAACGCACCCGGCAGACCCATGAATATTGATACGGCTCAGGAGAGAGACGGAGGCGAGAGGGTGTCTTCGCTCGCTCGACAGCAGATTAAAGAGGGGGGAGGGGGTTGCCACTGTGCGTCAGAAGGACTTTGGGGTTTAAAAAGAGCCAGAATATGTGGTTAAGAGCCGAACAGATTCATGACAGATCCAATTTAGGCTGGTAAAAGGTGTTTAAAATGTCAGTTTAACTCTATCTGTATTGTATATTAGAGCTGCTGTCAGCGCCGCCTCTATTAAGCTGCTTACATCTGTATTACAGCACAATATCGCAAGATGCCCAAACCAGTCCGATCTTTCTACCAGTTCAACGATTGGCTACAAAAGAAGTGTCAAAAACTGATCCGACACCCTGTTTCTGCCCTACAATAAGAAAACAGCCTCTAACACATACCACAGAGTTGTTCTGTCTCAGAAGCCATGTCCCCTACAAAATACTGCATTATCTCTTACTGCAGGGTTGTTGTTTAGTCTAGCAGTGCAGTTAACCTCCTGAGTGCTCTCACTTTGTCTCTCAGTGAGCTAAAGCGACGTGACGTGTTAAAATTTGCCCCATCTCTTGTGTTATGTCTTAACATCCACAAGCATCCCCTCAGGCTAAAAACAACAAAAAAAAAAGAATACCTATAACCGGCTAAAGTTGACATTTAGGATTTTACCATCCACAGAGCTGGTGGGGAAGAAAGGAATGATTTTTTTTCTGGGTGGTATGTCATCGCAGCCTTTCTCGCTGTCAGCAGGCAAGGAAAGAAACAGTGGAAGGCGGACAAGCAGCGAAGCAGGCAGGCAGACATGGCGAGGGAGACTGATGTTGCAGGAGAGCCGTCTAAGGCTTGTGGGCGACATTGCTTCCATGTCGACTCGAGGTCGTAAATCAAGCCTCCCCTCCGGGGCCTATCTACCATTCTCAGACCGTCACAACAGCTTGTTCTCCAGCCTGTGACGAGAAGGGCTGTTGTCACAGCAGCCATCGATCGTGTGGGATGAGTTTGTCGGACCAGGGGATTTCACCCATCTGAGCGTGGTCACTGAAGTGTCCCGTCTTGTCTCTGTGTCGGTCTGTGGGCTATAACTTCTGTCGAATGCCAAACCACTGCAACTGTCAGCTGTGTCTTACATAGCTTCAGTGTAAAAAATGATTCACCGGCTAAAACGGAAGAGTTTGGTCTGTTTAGATCGTAAAATCTCAACATTTAATAGACTACATCCTTTAAAGTTAATGACGTGAGGAATAGACTAGCAACAGAGTCTATGTTTTGGTTCCGTTTAGTGTAAGCTGGGACTGCTGCCAGGCCAAATGGGCATAAAATG
This sequence comes from Craterocephalus amniculus, assembly GCA_036024015.1. NCBI lineage: Eukaryota > Metazoa > Chordata > Actinopteri > Atheriniformes > Atherinidae > Craterocephalus > Craterocephalus amniculus. The sequence continues at coordinate 9,892 of JAVQJG010157330.1, forward strand.
CTGCACAATATTTTGAACATTTAAAGGCACAGATGGAGATTTTAAGGAAACTAGAGATTGAAAACAAACTTATAACATTGTGTGGTGGATGAAGGTGATGTGTTCAGATCATATGACAGAACCACAAAGACTGCTTCTGCACTTGGTTACATCTTGCTGCAGGTGGTGCTGACGATACCGCGGCTTCCATGGAAATGTGTGGGATTAAATCAGGAGCTATTGTCATTTTCTGGCAGCTCAAACCATGTTTTTTCTGAACACTAATCAAACACCCTTGTTGCTCAAACCCGATGATTGTGTGTTTTGCAAATGAGGCAGGTCTCGTTAACTGGTAGTACAACAAATTCCATTTCTGCCACTTAACACTTTAGTTATGACAGCTTTGCACAATGTGTAATTCTGTCGTCTCACAGTGGAATATAACACAAGTGTTGATTCTCAGGGGGATCATGAAATCGCTATGAACTGACCTCAGTCATGCCTGCACGCAAGTTCAACACAGTTTAAGCAACAGCTAGTTGGCACCTCTACCTGGGTGCCTATGAAGCTGAAAAACCAAAGTTATATCTTATTAAATCCTCAAGAAAAACCAAAGCAAAATAACTCAGACTTTTGCTTTATAGTATTTTTGTATAAGGATTAGTTATTGGATGGAAGTAATTGCAGACTAATGGTGTATATGGGGGCATGCCATTTCCAGCCACAACCAGAACTACTTAAATATTATTATTAAATGCATCAGGTCAGATGCACATAAATGAGCACAGAGATCAACAGCGGTCTACTAAATTGTTAAATTATTCAACTCTAAGCATTTATAATAAGTTATGGTATGTATCCACAGATTCCCAGAAAACAACAAGTTTCTTATAAGTGATAGATTTAAAACATGCACATGTTGAATATTAGAAGTCAATTACATGACTGTTCCCGGGTTATTTTGAATAATTTGTATCCCCAGCAATGATGGCTTAGATGAATATGATCCCTTTATATGTTTGAATAGTTACGTAATGGGCATGTAGTATGGTCTGAAAATAGATTAAGTCTTCCAAGTTTTAGTTTTACTGCAGGTTTTACTAATGACATTTTGCTATTTATTTAACAGCATATAAGTGCAAACTGATTATAGTCATATCGCCTGCATTATCAAAAGTGTGTCTGTGTCTGTTGGAGGTTTTATTACCCATTATGTTTATCATCTGGAAACATCTGCCTTTAGCCCCTTTAGATCTTTTGTATTTACTTTGCAACTCTATTTTTTGGTTTTATCTTCCTGTCTTTGCATTTTGTTCTCCTTGGCAGCCATGATGAAAGAGCAGTTGTTCTTACATGTCTTCTATTGAACTCAGATCAATTCGATAGTTCTGATTATAGATTTGGATTTGTCTTTGTGGTAATTTTGTTTTTGTAATGGTTTTTGTCATTTTATGGCACTTGCATTTTATCATTTTTAGGGGTTT
>JAVQJG010157352.1:0-10691 GCA_036024015.1 Craterocephalus amniculus
GTTGGGGATAACTGACCGTTGCTTTTCCATTGTAAAATGATAATAAAATTAAATGGACCTCATCTGTTGCAGTTGGCTTATCTCATAATCTTAACCTGTAGACAAGCTCCTGGTCACCAAAGAAAGCTAGTGTTACACTCTTCAAAGTATTTTGGGTTTTTCGGTTTGAAATTAAGTTAATCTATTAATAGTTTGGTAAACGCCTTATAGCACCTAGTAGGACTCCTTGTACTGTATGTGGTTTACCCACTCAGCACTATTAGTTGACTCCTTCCAGGCTTAAAAGATGAAACGCCCCAGATAATCCAATCAACAAATTGAAAAATGAGTGCACCTAAATACACAACATAGGTAATTATGTTAGGAAAAACTGGAATATAATAAAAGTGAAATGTACATGAAATGACACATAGATCTTACTGCACATTATAATTATAAGATCTGCTGTGGACTGAACACCTTAAATGCAAAAAGCAGTATCTTGAAGATATGATCAGTTTCCTGCAGGCACAATAACCAAAAGTCAACAACATGGGTACAAGGAAAAAAGGCAATGAAGACATGAATATCCAGAAACAGGATTTTGATATTTATTACAAAATTTGGAAAGTGAAGACTTCAACTTTATTTTGAAGTCGATGAATAATCTTGATTTGTAATTATGTAGCTCTGTTAGTAGGCAGCATGAAGAAATCCTGCAGACTTTTCCACTCATAAGTAATTGTTACTGCAAAATCACTTTCCAAGAGGGACCTCACCCAAGCAGACAAGGCCTATGAAAATTACAAATAAGTTTCTTAGAACCAGAGTTTAGGAGAATTCTATGTGGAGAGAGAAAAACTGTTAAGATGCACCTTAACGACAAAGGTGATACAACTAAATACTTTTAAAAATTATTCTGGGGGAGACCATATCTCTCTCTTAGACGGTTAAAAGGCATTACCATGCCATTCAAGATGTTATCACCTGAAGTTTAAAGTTTTAATACTGTTAAAGACCCATCAGGAGAATATCTAATCCAGGGGGAAACTCATATTTAATATTATACGACAGTTGTTAGACAGATCACCTGTCTACTGTGAACAGATAAAATCTCTATTTGGGAGCTTTAGCACTACATCTATTGATAATGTAAAGATAGTCTTCAGTCTTCAACCTTCACCCAGACTGTTTTTAACTTCTTTCTTATGTTTGACTTTACCAAAATATACATTTCTTTGTTAAACATATATTTTCTTATTGTCTCTAAAAGGTTAATGGTAATGGGTTTTTAGGTTTAAAAAACATAAGCGTAGGTTGCAGGAAAGTGAGCCTAAACTTAGTAAAACTTTAAGGCAAAAATGTAAGTAATTAATTGATGCTGCTGCCAGATTAGAACACAAACTGCAGCATGCATTACTCTGGCCATCTTTAAACTCTTCCTTTTGATAAACCAGTGACTTAAAGGCCATGCCTTTTCTGTTGTGTTGACTTTGAGAAGCATAGAACGTGTTATACTTATGGACAAACTTATGGGCAAACAGTTAATTCCATTTTCTGAAAGAAAGTCCACCACCCTACCTACACCTAAATTTTCCTTAAACTGTGAGAGTTTTGTGAGAAATTTTGATTTTTTCAATAAAAAGGTATAACATGCTGTTATTATTGGAGAGCAGCTTTCACTATCCTCATCTCATTTAAAATATTGTCAGGTGGACGTTTGGGAGGATCATTTCATTATATTCTAAATTTCCAATGAATTAATGAAATGAAATGAAAAATACTTATTAATCGCATAGGGAAATTCAATTTAATCCCATAGGGAAATTCAATTATATTATTTGTTATTAATTAATGTAATTAATAACACTGATATCGATATTTTTAAATAATTTCCATCACTCATTTTCATCCATCCACTGATCCATTTTCTTCTCTTTGCGAATAATTTGTCTTGGCCCTGCTGCAGTACTACATCCCCTCCGCTAGATGTCATTATTGTTTTATACGGGCCGCTCTTCTTTGTTTGTTGACCGTCAACGCGGAAGTACCGTAACAGCACAGACAGTACAGTTATGTACACAATCCGAGCAAGAGTCGATGTGTGTTTTCGCTTAAGAATTTAACGTTTTAGCATTATAACTTTGACAACATGGTCAATCTGGGTCTAACAAAAGTAGACGATGAGCTTGTAGCGAAACATCCGGTGAGCTAATGCTTTATTCTTTCTTTTTTATGTTTTGGGTTATGCCAAACTAGAGGACATGGCCTATTAAGCTAAAAATTAGTTGCTACACAAATCGTTGCATTTGTAATATACAATAAGAACCCGTAAAACGTCAATGAGGCAAAGTTTGGATGTGAAAGATGATATATTTTTTTGTGTCTTGTGTGTGTTTCAGGGGTTAGAAACCTACGCTGCATGTCAATCTCATGCCTTCATGAAGGGTACTGGGAGCTTTGTACTGGGTAATGTTTATTTCCCATTATAAAACACAGGAACCTGTCCTTTGCTATCACATCTTAGAAATCAGCCACTAGAATAATCCACGTAAACTTGCATTTTAGACAAACGCTAAGCAATAGAAAAGAAAGTGCCGACAAATCCTATGTAACCTTAATGTACCACAGGGGGGAGCTGTACCCTCTGTTTCTGGTATAAACAACCATGGTCATACTTGATGTATTATTATAGCTTAGAGAAGAAAACAATGAATCCCAGATTCTCTTTTTGCATCGATTGCTATGATAATGCAGTGGTTTTCACATATCTAATTTTACTAACAACATTCAGGAAAATAAGCTGTCTCCTGCTTATTGCTTATTATTTCCTCTCACAGTGTTATTTGAGATTTATACCTACTAAGTACGTAATGTGTTAAAGTGCTTTGTAGAATAAGAAATGAAACACTTGCAGGTGGATTGTGGTGATCTGTTCTCATATAACCTTTTAAAGATTTAATAACATACAGATTGGTGACTAACTAAAAAGAAGCCTGATAATTGAGTATAGAAACACAACAATACAGATGCATTTGCAGGTACAGTTTACATCCAATCATGCTCTGTGGTGTCTTTAAAAATGCTAAATAGCTCCAGGTGGTTAGAGAAACTATCATGTTGCATTTGAATTGAGTTGTTTTGTGGAAACAGAGCTTTATTCACATACTGTTCAGCTGGTTCTAGGTTTTTGATGACTAACTCGTGGGAAAATCAACATTATGAGGAAAAGGAAAATGTGGTCTATGCCACATATTTCATTACCATCATGCTTGTGCACCAGTGCTGCATGTTAGGAAAAACAGAAAAGCAACTCTTTCAAAATTAACATTAACTTTCAAACATTAGTTTTTAGCATTTCAGTTGAGTGTGATGTGATTGGAGGGTTGAGTGATGCAGTTTTGAATCCTTCTTCTTAATCACAGAATTGAGACTAATTGTGAACTATGCTGCTGTTACAGGTGTTGGAAGTTTATTTGCCATTCAGAAGGCTCTGCAAAAGAAGCTTCCTTATCCTCTTCAGTGGAATCTACTCCTTTCAATAGGTAACCAAACAAAAATGAAGTATATGTTAGTTTGTCTGCACTGATTTGTTTGTGTTATGTGCCCTCTTCTCTCTCTCATTAAAATACAATAAGTGGCATCATCTATTGGAAGCTATGCAGTGACTCGCTGGGAAACACAGAAGTGCACAGACTTGTGGCTGTTGCTAGAGACGGGCAAAGCCCCAGACAGATCGCCCCCACCAGGTGAGAATGTTCCCAAGCCTAAAAGTGGGGGAAAAGTAATATTTTGTAGTGCTTATGATCCTGAGATCTAGTTAGTGATGCAACAGTTTCTTTCAAAATGATATATAAAGCATTAGTTTGGAACATGTCTGGATGTAGTGTACAGAGTAATTAAAAAACAGAATACACAATTTGTAAATCTCTGAAATCCAAACTTTGTTCTCAGTAGAACATAAACAACATAGCAGATGCTGAAACTGAGACATTTTATCATTTCAGGCTAAAATATTTTCTCATTTTGGGTTTGATAGTAGCAGCATATCTAAAATAAGTTTGAACAGCGCAATGTTTAACATCGTGTAGCATCCCTGCTTCTTTTAACAACTGTCTGAGAAGTGAAGTGACTGGTTGCTGGATGATTTTTGTAGCTGGTCAGTAGTCTTGGGCCTTTGTTGCAGTCTTTTATTTCACCAAATGACTTCCGTTGTCAAAGTCTGGACTTCTAACCGGCCAGTTTAGCACCTGGACTCTTCTTATGTGCAGCCATTCTGTTGTGATGGATGCAGTATATGTTTCATTATGCATGTCCATATGGATGGGAGCAGATGTTACTAAAACCTTTATGTAGTCAGGATTTATGGAGATAGACAAGCTGCAGGGCCTTTGAACTGTCTGCTGATAAGAAGATGGGATGTCACAATTTATTTATTTATTTATTTTTACAATTAATGACCGTATTAAACAGCCTGATTATTTCATTGTAATAATAATCCCTCAATATCGTCACTTTCCATAAAAGACATCTCAAACATAATGACAGATCAGCGAAACTGCACACCGAACAAAAACAAAGCTAAACAACATCTCTGTTGCTAATGATATTGCTTTGTTTTGTTCCAAGTTAGAGTGGGAAAGTATGGCAGAGGAAGAGTTATTCCCTCCAAACAGATTTAGTCATCCTCATCAGATTTGTGTTTTTCTTATCATAGAAAAAAGAGCTTTGGACCAGAGAACACAGCTGCATTTCTGGATCGCGTTCACATTGGTTTCTTCTTTGCATAGTAAAGGTTTAAGCTGCGTCTGCAAATTTATGTTGGGGAACATTTTTATGAAATTTCTATGCAGTTTCTTGTGGTTTTTACACAGTTTGGCAAACGTCTGACGTCTGCACACATAGCGGAGAAGCTCTGCCTCTCAGAAATGCTCATTTATACACAGTCATGTTAGTGACCTGTTTCCTGTTAACCTGATTATCTGTCAAATGCTGCTCCAGGAGTTTTTGATACGTGTCAAATCCTTTTCCAGCTTTTTGTTGCTCTGTTCTGACATTTATTTTACACGTCAAAGCCATTCAATTAAAAATGATCTAATGTTCCAAATAAGGTGATAAAATGTCTCTGTTTCAACATCTAATATCTTCTTTATGTCCTATTAGAAATTAGGGATTTAAAAAAAACTGAATTTTCTTTTAAGTTATATTTTATTGTGTCACAACTTAGAGTAAGAGTTGTATTTTTGGTGTTTGATCCTACAGTATTAACTCTTTAACAGTGAAGGTTGTATTCTTCGGTTTTGATTGACTAATGAAGCTCATTTGTACATTTGTAAGCTTTATGTATTATATTTTTTATTTTCATCTTCCAGTTGCTCAACCAGAGGACTCAAAAGGACCCCAGAAGACAAAATATGGAGATGTTATGGAGTGAACAAAGGTCTTCATCTATAATGACTATTTTCCAGAAAATGTACACAGAGATGGTTTAGCTTCAGAAAGTGCATTCTGTGATTCTGAGATTTTTCATCTTTCTGTATGACTTGAGTGCCATTTTGTTTTTTCATGTCAGAGTTTGTGGAGCTTTTTGGATTGCATAAGAGCATTAACATTTAAAAAAGATGGGTTCCCTAAATCGCAGGCCAGGAATTAGTTTGGGTCTTTAGCAGGAATTAGATGCTAAGCTTATGATCTGGTATTATTTTTCGGATGTGTTGGCTTCTCATCCAACAGCATTTACTCTGTAATGCCAGATGCAGCTACTGGTTGTTACTGTTGACCTCATAGGACTCGCATAGTTGGAGACTTTGTTGAGTCACTGAGGAGTGAAACAACCTAATGAGTAGTTTCGTTTTGAAGAATATTTTCAGTTTGGAGAGAAATTGTAGAGCTACACAGAGCGGCTTCTTGGGAAAGATTTTTTTAAACCAATTCATTATTGCTACTTTCAGCTATTGCAGGCTTACTCGTCTATCTTCTTTAGATGTAATAAACTTTCTCATTTTTGTGTAGCCATACATGAAGAAAATGCCAACATCTACAGATGTCAGAGGAGAAAGCAGTAGGGCTTTCCATCATTTTAAATGTTTTCTCTGCCTGCATCTTATTAATAATCTTATTACACATTAGAAGAAACTGTCCGTTTGCCTCATCAAAGTGTGGAAACAACGGGAAACTAAACTCTGTAGTATTTTGTATTTATTCTTGAAGGTTCGCAGTGGTACTTTAAAGTGGAATGCATTAAAGTCTGAAAAATAAAGTTGTTCTTTTTTTACATGTAGATATATAAAAGACAGAACAAAGAAACGACACAGCATCTGCAAACAAAAAGAAGTGTTTTACACTGATGGATAATGCACATCATAGTGGGGGATACACAATACATTTCGTCCACTATTTAATACATTACCTTATTACCTTATTACATTATCTGTTATCTTTTCTCAGTATCAGTATGACGAGTATGAAGAAAAAATGTGTGTATGTGGATCAGGTTTTCTGATAATTCTTCTAATTTAATGGAAATGTTCTTTTTGCATCCAAGGAAGCTACGCCTACAACTTTCCCCAAATGAGCACAGATATATAATTTGAGCCATTCTGAAATCCAATAAACACTTATGCCTGAAAGGATTTGCAGAGCTTGACTGGAGGGCATTGCCACAGCACAGGCATGAACTCTTTTCCATCCAGGGGGAGTGATGTGACATCTGTAAAGGGTTATGACATGTGGTTACTCCACTCTCTGCAGCTGTGAATATACTGTAAACTTATTGAATGGATGTAATATAATGTTTTCACAGTATACAGTAGCCTGTATATAGAACAATAACACAATTTATCCTGTTATCCACACAACAAGACACCCACATATCAGCGTTTTGACTAAACTGAGAGGAAAAAAATGGGGCAACACATTGTTAAAGAAAACAGGTGGTACCCAGTCAGAATACACAGAATTTTAATTAGAACTACTCCCTTTTCTTTCCCTGAATATGATCATATTTTAGGGTAGTTCTGATTATTATTATTGTTTGTGCCATCAAACAATTTAGGAACCAAATTATTCTCTGGCAATTGGGAATCTGCTTTGTAAAAAGACAAAGACAAACTGTTATCTGATTAATTGAAATTGAAAAGTGCAAAATGATGTAAAAATATCTTTTTATTTTAAGTCTTTCAGTTAGTTCAGAGGCAGTGTCCTCTGAGAATAACTGCCCTTCAATGAATTTTAGACTTTGCACATCTTTGAAATGCACAAAAAGCCATCTAATGCATGAGGTTTAATACAATCACAATATTACCTTTTTAAAGAATAGTGTGTCAACAGCTGCAGGTATCTCCTATTACTGATAATTTGATGTAAAATTAACATCTTTTTAATACTTGATTTTCTAAAAACTATTTCAGACAGTTATCTGAAAGGGATGATCTGAGAAGACTTGCTCCAAACCATCAGAAATCTGCACAATCTGAGAATTTTATGAAATATCTATTAAATATCTTAGACATTTAACCTTTTCTACAATCCCTTAACAGTTTTGTGTGGGTTGTTTAATAGATCGTAACAGTAGGGATCAACATTTTTTTGTTCCCGCTACTAATCCAAGTAATTTGAAATCAAGTTTCAGCAGATGCCAAGTAAGGCATTAGAACAATTAAATCTACATCGTCTGTGTATGGAATTAATTTGATATGTATTACTCTGTACCACCTCTCCAATGAGCTGCAGTATTAAAATGCACATCAAGTCTGCATCTTGCATATACATTAAATCCTGCACTAACATACTTGATGTAAGAACTAAAGCCAACAAAAAAGCACAGCAGTGTCCATCCATCCATCCATCCATCCATCCATCCATCCATCCATCCATCCATCCATCCATCCATCCATCCATCCATCCATCCATCTCAATTCAGGGTTGCAGGGAAGCCAGTGCTAATCCCAGGGTAGGGTACACCCTGTACAGGTCACCATTCACAGTCACAGGTCACAGTCAACACTGTTCTGTCTTTCAAAATAAATCTGACTTCCTGTAAACACAGCAGAAGTGCTTCTCCCGGGTTCTATCAGCATTTTGAACTTTTATAGTTTTTGTAAAGATGCAAATCCTGGAGACCTAAAAGTAAATTTTTAATAGCCTTTATGACACTACTTTGTTGTGTATTGAACACAACTTATTTAGAGAGAAAACTGTGGGGGTGCTCACTGGGTAAAAAGTTGTACTGACGGCTCAATTGCGCAGCAAACTGACAGGTGCTCTTCAAACTCGTGGCCGAGAATCAGTATTGAAACCGTGCGTGGAGATAATAAACTATTCTTTGCAACTCAGAGTGCCTCAACTCATCTTTATTTTTTAAATACAACTTATTTAGAATTCTCAAACTGTAGCCACAGTCTGGAAAGAAAAATGGATGTACTTAAAGATGCACGGACACCATTTAATTAGTGATTTTAATCAAGTTTTGTCGTAATCAGTGTTTCGTCTGTGCAGATTTACTCTTTGGGTGAGAACATTCCTGGAAAAAGGAATCTAACTGACCTCATTTAGTTTTTTTTTTCTTTTCTGGACTTGTTTGTACACTGAGGTATTAGTAAAATGAAATTTGCACCATGCAGTGCAAGCTGTTAAAACAATAGCGCCTTTCAAGCATACTTTAACAACTCAAGTGAACGCAACAACCAAAGTCCAAGCCTTTGATTTAGGGAGAACAAGCCAAAGAGCTGACAACACATGGTGCAGTGAAAATTGGTGCTGATACTCCTTTTTCCTCCATCTCTATTCAGCCTGAATCCGCCCCCACTCTTAAAGGCTCTTGCTCTCGTCCTCCCACTGCAAATCAAATCTGATGTAAAACCTCTAAGATTTGAGGGTTTAAAGTCTCTTTCTGTGTCTTTTTCTATCCATAAACCCAGGCCTAGTGGACTGAAAAGACTCTCAAATTCTTTGTCACGTGCTCAGTGATACTGCTGAAGGGAAAGACTAGGAGATGCAGACAGCGAACTGGAGATAATTAGAGAAGAAGCGGTGCTTGTGTGAGAAGACTGACTGGACAGCAAAGCACAGGATCAGCAGGCATGTCCAAATTAAATGGCAGGGTGGAGTGGCCTTTTAGCAGGCTTGCCAAACACTGGCATGGTTTGCAAAGCCTGTAAATGTTTGCTTGTGTCAGTATTTGGCTTTTTTTCATTTATTTATGTGGCTGCACTGAAATACTGCACTGCATGTGTGTTAAGGGAAAGCAAGAGTGAGCTGTTTGATCATGTGAGTGGAATGATCAGACTGAGCTGAGCTTTCTCTGGACGCTGTCAGTGAGTCTGTATCTCTCTCAAATCTTTCTTTCGCTTTTAGGCTTTTTTTGGTTTCATAAAAATGGAGGCTGGAATATACTTAATAAAAAAAAAAAAAAAAAAACAGTATATCGTCATATACTGTACACATGCCTCAGGGAAAGAATGACAATTAAAATCTGGTTTGACAGGAAAAATAAGGGAAAAGTCTGCATTGGGAAACAATAACAAGAAGTTCTTTGTGGCAACAGGTTCATCAGCAATACAGTCTTTACAGATGACGGCAGGATGACAACTCATGTCTAGGCAGGTCAAGGATAAACACGGGTTTGTGAAAAGACGGAGAGTTTCTCCTTTTTTTTCAACAGCTTTGGATCTAAGTTATGAGCTGAAAGTTAAAGACTGAGTGAAACTGTTCAGTGTGAACAAGAGTAAAAACATAATGTTACAGAATATTTACTTCTGTTCAGTTTAACTTTTATTGTGTCTTTCATGCTGAAGCAACACAAAGTAGTGAAATCAATTTTAAAAAATGAACACCTTCAAACACCAGTATGAAGCATGAGTTTACAAACATACACCTCATTATAGTCTCTTTCACACACAATCATACATGCACACCTTATTTTTTCTATGATGCGCACACACAAAGCACATGTACAATATATACAAACATAAACTCCCATCCCTAATGACTATCTCTTAACTGAATGTAAATAAATAAATAATATTCTGTTGAAATGTCTGGCCTGACACTGCAATGTGGAAACGATATATCGGGGATCCATCCACACCAGAAGCCAGCTCTACCAGAACCGAAGAGGGCACCACCACTGGAACCATTCAAACCAGGGCCAGGCCAGAGTCTGCACCCCGGACCTCTAGCTCCCAAGCAGGGCTGAATGGAGACCCGGCAGGGAAAGCCATCGGTGTGGATGATCCCTATGAGGAATATTGAAAAATGGAGTGGTATTTCACAGTAAAATGATTTTCATATAAATGCTTTTCAGCACAGTGCAGCCAAATATTCCTATTCTGCTTTTTGGGATGAAGCCACACGCAGACACACAACATAACAACAAAAACTCTTTAATATAGTCAGGAAGATACTTTAAAAATGCATACTTACTTATGGTATTTCAAAATCATACTATTCATACAAGTAACTTATGTATAGGCAGTAACACAAAATCCTTGGATATAGTAAACCAGTGTAATAACATTACAATTTAAACTGGAATTGTGGACCTTATTGTTCCAATGTTAAATTATGCATGATAGAGTTGTGTATATATACATTATAACAAAATATCTTCACCTCATAATAGTAACAGCGCACACAAAAATAATTTTTGTCAGTTTTATCCAAACATAAAAAAACCAGTCGAGGCTGAAGTTAGCTTCCGATTCATAGCTTCC
>JAVQJG010157358.1:0-12188 GCA_036024015.1 Craterocephalus amniculus
TAGAAAGGAGACTCAAACCAATCCAGACATTATCTGCCTCCGATCCAAGCCTTGAACGGTTGGATAAACAAGTCCCTTTTCTGAATTGTGTTTGGAGAAGGAATGGTGCCCGCCGTGCAGCCGCTGGGCCCGTGGCTGGAGCTGAGAGAGTCCACTTTGTGCAACACACCAGGCGGATATGAAGAGCAGATGTCCTGTCTGTTGCGATCCAGCTCCAGAGTTAGAGCTGCACACATGTCACTGAAGATGACTAGCTTGGAACGCGGAGCCTCTAAAGATCCGAGAGTTTTGCATGTCTATTTTCAGGAGGTGGTTTGAAGAGGTTTGAAGGGAAAGTTTATTTGTTGCAGGCCTTTCTTTTTGCAGCCAGAAGTCACTATGTTATGAGAGTGCTCTTAGAGCCCCTAGTGGGCAACAAAGAGAGCACAATATTATGTTTGTCAGTGTAAAGAAAATCTGATTATATTCAAAGTCAGTTTAATGTAGATTTATTTGATTGGGAGAGAAAAAAGTAGAAAGCATTCTCTGAGAAAGTTTTGCTTCAGTTTGACTGTTTGGACTAGCAAAACTTACAGAAATGAAAGAAAATTACCTTCATCCCAGTTAAGAATCTCCTTATAATTTTATAATTAGCAGAGACACCATCTTTTCTATATGATTAATTAAAAAGGTTTTCTGTCCATTTGCCTCCTTTTGTTTCACAGGACTGTCACCAATCCCCTTAGAGACACTAAAGCTCCAACTTCCATCCCCTCCATCCCTCCTTCCCACCACTCATTTAAACTTCTCTCTCTTTTTTCCAGAATAATGCTGATTTTATCTTGATCATAATTGCAGTATAATTATGAGAGGTAATTCTCCCATGGTGCATGGCCAGGTCCGCCGCTGTAGCGTGAGCAGAATCTGCTTGGAGGTTAAACTCCTGATTTGAAATTGAGAGGCAGAACGATAGGGAGGATAGGAGAATAAAGAGAATGAATGGTTAGTTAATGGGGTGAATAAGTGTGTTTGACCTTTAATTTTTCTCAACAAAGTGCTTGCCTCCTCATTTCTGTGTGAAAAAAAAAGTTTTCATGAGAAAACAGGTATTGTTTGCACACTATCTACTGCAGAAGGACACATTGAATCCTTGCAATCAGGGCAGACCATCAAATTTTAAGGGTGCTAAAGTGGTTTCAACTTCATCTAAAACAAACAAACTGGATCAATTGAAAGCAACTTTCACAATTTAAGATATTTCCTGAATTTAGTACTGTGAGCTCAGTTATCGCTGGTGTAAATACTGAAGGTATAAAAGTTACTTTAAGGGTATGATCAAAAACAGTTAAGAAATGAAAAATGATTTCAGCATTTATTTGCACAAATGTAAATTTTGAAACCAATTGTAAATCCGAACACGCATTTACAAGTTCAGAGATTTTGTTTTGAGGATGTGATGAAGTTTACTGTAAGTTTAATCAGCCAACCAATCTGCTATGTCTTCGACTGTCTGCATCTGTAGATGTGTAAATTTGGCCATGATTACTTACAAGGTGGAAAAGAACATGTGACAAAGGACTAACCTCTGCAAGAGATCCTTAAGGTAAAATCAACCTGCACAATCCTTTCTCAACTTTTTGCACTTTTCAAAATCAAAAAGATTTTTTTTCTGCTGTGCTAACTAAAAATGTAGTTCTTATGGAGCTCAGCTGGCAGGAAAAAAACATGTATTGTTTTATACGTTAATATTATTTACATTGTTTTTCATTGTGAATTTCATTTGGATACATTTTTGGATAAAGCTAAAGAAATCTTGCTTTCACTTCTAAAGCTACTCTTATACAAGAATACTGGAATAGTACGTTTGTGAACGCACAGCAAATTTTTTAACTTGTGGTTCACCTAACCACAAGTTAAAAAATGTCATGCAAATGGTCTTTGACAGAAAACAGCATTTTAGATACACAATGCCATTTTCTAGTTTACAGCAAGGGATTTTGATGCTGCTGCTTGATGCATTCTGGTGACACTCAGCTGTTAATGCAGAAATTAGGCAAATATTTCACACAGTGATGTTGGTAAGTAATAGAAGACTGAACTGAAAAGTCAATTTTGTTAAATGTTTCATATTGTTTTGTTTTTAGTTTTTTTGTGGTTACTGTTCTGCTAACCAAAAGCACTGCATGTCAAACCTGGCATGGCATTGGTATCATTTTGGCCTGGTATGTGAAACATTAACAGTGTGTTTAAAAAGCATTCTGGGTTGCAAAGAAAAGTCCTACATGTGCCAACATCTATACAACTCCAAGAAGATTTAACTTTTGCAATTGCTGTAAACAAACAAAAAACACTTAAAAGTTAAATATACACCGAAACTGTGTAGTTGTGTTTGTGTGTGCACATTGGTCTTCCTGTGTGATTACTTTGAAAACCCGTTTCTTAGTGACAATGCCTGGGGTTAGAGTGAAAAAAAAAAACATGAGTATAAAACATCATGGCATTGTTTTGATGTCACAATTTGCTTATAAAGTATCAATCTTGAGTTTTGAGTGTTTGAGTGAGTGATGGTGCAATTATGTGTATGTACTGACTATTTCATGAGAAATCAGACAGTGGATGGAGCTATTACATATGAAATAGATGAAAATAAGTTTACACTTAACAGTATTTGTTCTTTTGGGACCTTTCTAAAGTCATATATGCTTCAGAAATGCATGCACAAAAATGTGGTTTTCGCTTCAGTTGCACTTGAGTGTGAAAAACTGAAGATATGCTCAGATCGTTATGGTCATGGCAGCCGCATGTTTTTCACATGGAGTGGCTTTGGTGGTGAAGGGTGCAGGACTGACCACAGAGGCAGCATTAAAGGGGCAAAGGGTAAAACCACACCCAGCTGTTTACACATTCCCTGCAGGGGCTCTGCAACCTCATCTTCACTATCCAGAGAGGTCGGAAAAGTGGTGCAACTGACGTTCAAGTGTATATCTGTGTTTTGTGTGTGTGCGTGTAGGTGTGTGTGAGAACATCACAGGCTGTATGCGTTTTTACCCCCTTACCAGATCATGACCGTCAAAGAAACATGCTGTTAATCAAGCTGCCTGTTTTGAATTTTTCTTCGTATTACTACCTTTATAATTCTTAGAGAGGCCTTTGAACTCTGATTGTAGAGCCCCAGAAACGGAAAATTAATCATTCAGAGAGATGAGAGTGAGACACAGAAAAATGTGTATGTTCTCCGAATCTTACTGCATTGTCCTCTCAGTATGACTGTCAGTTTGAATGTATACATGCAGGCCAAATGCCGTGCAGGTGTGTGCGAAGGAGGGAGAGAAAATAGCAGAGGAAGAGGAAAGCGTTGAGAAAAGGTGAGTATTCCCCTTATGTGCTCTTGAGTTTTTTGTTCTAAGAAGCTTTCTGTGATCCCACATCGTGTGTGATGAATTATTTGTTTAGCTTGCCGCAAAACCTTGTCCCCTCCCCCTCAACCACACACTTTGATCACATGCATACCCAGTATGGGTGAGCAAGTCTTGAGGGTGAAAAAGGAAAGAAAACCTATGTGAAAATAACCCATCAAACTGTCAGACAGTCTTGTGTTAGTCAATCAAAAGCTTTGTAAATCACATTTTTGTCCCTGTCTTGTCTGGTCGTTTCCTTTCACCCCTTCATAATCAATAGAAATAGTGGCATTTGCTTTGGCTTTCCACTTCCTAAAAGCATCTGAAAACTGCATGAATGAATCAGATGTTCAGGCCAGAGGTGATCAATTAGTTGGACTTGTTCAAAGCTGAAGCATTTTCAATAACCTACTTTTTGAATTAGCCTTCCTACAAGTCTTTATGCTTTGATTTCTCCTTCAGAATGACACTAACTGGATGCCTGCAGAGTTGGAGAGCCATCTTTCTACGTCGCGTAATTAGAAATGCAAAGGTAAGCCTGGGGTTGTTAATAATTCAGTCTGAAAAAAGATGAGGAAAAGCTTTTGTTTCATATTGCATCTCTCAAGTAAACTTTAAATTAGAAAAATTAGAGGAATAAATATGCCCTGTTGTTTTTTTGTATTTGTTTTCTTCTAAAAAAAAAAAAAAATCCCAGCCCGGAGTTGCAGCTAAATCTAGGTAAGTACTGCTTTTTTCCCTGTTTCTGTGACAACTCAGAGTCCCGGCAAAAGGTCCATGACGGGCTTAAATTTCCCTGTGCTGTGATGAAAAATGAAACACTTTTAACTTGTTATTCCATATGTTTTATATACACAAGAGCTCAGTGTTTCCTCATGCTGAAGCAGTGTTACAAAGGCCAGGTGTTGGCTGGAAAGAAAACGTATGAGGGCAGGAAATCCCTGGTGACCTACTTTTAGCAGAGAGAGAAAGTGATGAAGAACATAGAGGAAGTCACTGTCATTCATGTTACACCTAATTACAGCAGGAAAGTGTCCTTTGGTGATTTAAAACGTATGTTTGACTGAAAGCATAAAGCATTTCCCACTGAATGAAACAGTGGATTAAAACCCCATATTACTTTTTTTCAAAAATAATGGGCTCAGAGTCAGAAAACTAATTTTTATTTAAAACATTTTCCTGTTATTCAATCAGATTATTACAAAAGTTTGACTACACAATTCAAGTATTTTGTTAAGAACTTATCTAGTTTGGAAACATTTTTTTTAACTGCTCAACTGCTAATTTATTTAAGTACCATTTTTTATTATTCAAAATTAAATATGCGTTCTAGAATGATGATTGAAAATTGATTACGTTAAATGTATTACATTTTTTCTGGGTCTTTGTACTACTTTGAATGACGCAAGAAAATAATAAACATCATTTCACAAGAAAAAAAGAAATGTCAAGATTTGAATTTCTGGGTCATGTTCACACCTCCTCCGAGGAATCCAAACAAAACAAATAGTGCTGATGAAGCACGGAGGGCACCGGACGCAGCAGTACGATAGGAGAGATTAAAATGCCTTTGAAGTTTTCATGCATGCAGCATCATTTCAGATCAAGGGCAGCACTTTCAGACCTGGTTGAGACACCCAACGTCTCCTGTTAACCACACAACACATTAGTTTTCATGTCTTTCAGTAAATTATTACAAAACTGATGAGACTTTATCTCCTCATATTCTACTTACAGTTGAACTCTGTAGAGAGTAGTCTACTTAACCAAGCCGCTCCTTTTCTGGTTGGCTTTCTAATACTTGTTGCTAATGGAGACATTACCTCTTCTGGTTTCATAAAGACTCACCCCTAACGGTCTCTTGTTAAACACTGTCTACAAAAGCCTTCCATGCTAATAGGTGAAAACCCTGCTAATAAAGTTTGGTTCCAAATCAAATGGGATGTCTCCATCCGACACCAGCAACATTTATACACATTACTGCTCTTACTGTTAGCCAAAGCTATCGGCCGACCACACACACACACACACACACACATACCTGCTTTTACAGAGTGGCCTGTCAGTCAGCTGAAGGAATACTAAAGACCGAAGATGTGTATCTGACATTTCGCCAGTCAAGCATTACGTCTGACCTGGTCGGTGAATGCCCACCCTTCTTCACCCCCTCCGCACCGCCGCCTTGCTGCCCATCTATTCCCCCCTTCTTTAAAGCCCTCCACCTCTTTCCCTGATCCTTACCCTAACTTTGTTATCTTCCCGTTCGGGGAATGCTCGACTCCTACCCAGCCGCATTGTGCTCCAAAGGCTGGAACTTGAGAAAGTCCACGTTTGTCTCTGAGAGAAGCTCTTGTCCTGAACTGAACAGGCTTTAAAATTCCCTTTTACCACTTTCCTTGAAAAAGAAAGGGAAAAACACTCCTCCTCCCTCACACATTTACAGTTTTAATGCCCGCATGCTTTAGTAGTTTCAGAAACAGAATAATTATGTGTTTTCATAAAGAGGATGCTGGTAAGGTGTCTTTTTTCTTAATGTCTTAGAAATTACTCCAGATTCAACCTCTCTTTTATGCTCTACTACTTTATACTGAAAATGTGAGCAGCCCAATGGCTCATGTACGCAAATCTTGTCCGGTGCACTCACTAATCTAGGGGTTTTAATTATTTTATATCTAAGATTTTTGAAAATATATGTAAAAACATATAGAAATAAATATATTTATGCACAATTTCTATACGTACTCAATAAAAACAAAGCAGTAACTGCTTTGACAACTGAAATCTTAAGATTATGCAGTGATAAGTTTATTTTCCCACAGAGAAAAAAGAAGTAGACGCTTAAACCCTCTATACACCAAGTAGAAATGTTCTTTTTCATCTGCCTTAAAGTCAGTTTTGTTTCTTCTCATGCCAACTGCCTGCACAAGTGGTTGCAAATACAGTATGGTAAGTGGTTTTCTTACATTTATTGGTTATTGACAGAGAGAGTGAGTGTGTGAGAAGGCTCAGTAAGCGGAAAATGATGAGAAGATAAGAGATGGGTCTGATCAGGGGCATTGTGCAAGATATGTGAGATAGTAGTTTGCGGTCTAATGAAACATCATGCATGGGGAGGCTCAATTCTGCAAAACACAACAGGAAAAAGACTTTTTCTTATTTCAAGCTTTGCAATGGAAATAAATAAATGAGAGCCATCAGAGGAGGGGACGACGATGTTTCTGCGGTGCAACTGCAGGGTGATATGCCTCTACTTTATTCCATGCGCCTCACATGCAGGACTGCATTCCACAGCCCAAGATAATTAAGGGTGAAAAATCCTTGTCATTGCAGGGGGAAGCTCTTTAGGTACCAATTCACCCTGATGAATAAAACCCTAATTAATCCACTTAATCTGCTGCATGAGATTATTCCCGTTTCCACAAGCATGCACTGTAGCACTGCCTGCCCTGAATAATAAAGAAGTCCAGGAAAAAAATATAGCAGGGGGAAATTTCTCATCCAAACTTATGTGATAAGGTCTTGATCTCTCTATTATTTTGCCCTGGATTTTACAGCCGGTGCTGTACTGTTGAAAATGTGTCAAAAAAAAAGGCAGCATGAAAGGGCAAAAGATCAACAGTTATCATACTTGTTTTAGAGGTCCTTGTGGTGGCATTGTGCTGCCCTCCATCGTATGTCTGCAGCCGTTTTTCAAAGCAGCTGTAAATATGACAAACGCGGCTTATGTGAGCTCCCCTTGATTTAGAGCAAGAAACTCTTGCAGCTCTGCTGTATTTAGCTTGTTATATACAAGTGTGGAGAGAGATATCTGTACAAGGAGGGTGTTCAGAGAGCTTAAACTCCACCTTGTTTCTTTGAACAGTTAAAAATGTTAAATCAAGCACAATCAATTAGTGGCTTGTGGAATAAAGCAGAAAATCCCCTTATTTTTTAAATCTGTTTCTGCTGCATACATTTCTTGAACCTTTTAAACTGGGTGGCAAGTAAAAAAATTAATAGTCACACTTTTTGCAAAGGAAAATTATGCAGAAATGAAAAATGTGGCACATTCCTGCAAATTAAATTCTCAGTATGAAAGTATGATACAAAATGTGACAAGTTCCTGTGACTTTTTATATAGGGAGAATTCATAGAAAACAAACGTCCTTCGTGGCCGCCTCCTCACTCGTATGCTTAGTCACAGAAGACACATGCATATTTTCAGCTACTCTGAAAGTGAGAAGCAGCTAATGTTTCTATGAATGTGTGTCTTTCACTGTGTAGGACTGTTCGGGTGTTTTTTGTGTGTTTTAGGTTACAGTCGACCTACTCGCCTGCTCGTGGTCGCCTGCGACCGACCCATATCGTTTGCCTTGTCATCAGGCACCATTATATGGTTCCTTATCAGGCTCCTTAAAGTCTGTTCCTTCAACACGCGCACTCAAACAGCAGTGTTTAGTTCAAACTGTTTACCGGGGATCTTCTAGAGCATTTGCAGTCCCAGGCTTCTCCTTTTTTCCCCCTTTTTCTGATGTATTAAATCAGAATGTCACGTTAATGTACAGCGGCCAGCTTATGAATCGTCACCGAATTACATTAAGCATGTTTATCAATAGAATTTTGCCTGTGAATTATTAAAAGGATGGCTGCGGTGATACGGCTCTCACTGAGCTTAATCACTCATTATAATCCACAGAGGATAAAATATTCACCAGCGCTCAAAAAGAGACCAGCCTCGTAAAGACCTTATCACCTCGTATCCAGGAAATCGATATTCACACTGTATCTGATAAGCAAATATGTATAAAAAAAAAGTAGAGTGAGAGATGTAGGCCTGAGAAAAATAATTCAGTTTAAAACAAACTACAGCAAGAAGCAGATTTAGTTGAAAGATAAAAACCAAGATACAAGATTTAATTCAAATTATATTTGACAGACAACCTATAGAGACAATCCAACCATCTTAGACTCAAAACACTAATTTTAAAAGCCAGGATTACATTGTAGTTGTAGACTGATGGTGGATACTTTACATTGTGTTATTATTGAGTGTGGATGTTCATGCCTGTGGAATTCTGGATCTTATCAGAGCGGTGTAAACATATTTTGTGTGTTTTCCTTTGCTGCGGTGCCGATAAAGAGATGGGCGTCGGTCCAGCACTGACAGAGAGGCTCTCTCAGGTTACTGTGGTGTTCTTCTGCTGTCGACACCACCAAATCTCATACAAACTTAACACCGTTTTCACATCACTATTTTTCCTGAATGGGCTGCAATTCAACAAATTTTTGGTAAAGACCATTTTTTGGTGTAAACATGCTGTTTTTCAACAGGTAGACAAGATGAAAACTGATAAAATATATAAATGGTATGACGAGAGAAGAAAAGCTGAGCTGGGGGAGAAAGTTTCCGGAAAAGCTGTAAAAGAAATCTGTAATTGGTTTTGTGATTGTTCAAAACAAATCAGATAAATGAAAGTGACATCATATTGCACCTTTAAAAAACAAGACTTAAAGATTTTGACAGAAAATAGTTCTATTATAGACATCTAATTAACATGACATCTATTTTTTTGCTTGATCATAATTATAATTATAATAATATGCATATTAATAAACATTACAGTAAAAGTGTTAGAGATAAAAGTCTAAAACTGAAAGTAACAGTTAAACCACATTAATGCAATTTGCAAACACAATCATCATCATCATCGTCACTATTATCTTGTTTATGCATGAAAGCAGTACTTGAGTAAAAAATAGCTATATTAATAAGGCCTAGCTACACCATTTATTTGTCTTTACCTGCTTTGTGGAATAATTATTGGTAACTAAAGTTATTAAAATTATAAGTTGATGAATTTCATCTCAAAAATGGTCCAGCATGAATGATAATGCATATACGAGGATGGTGGGCTGGTTGATGAGTCACAAGAATTCAGCAAAGATTTTATGTTTCTTTGAAATACACTTAGAAGTAATTTATCATGTGCATAAGCATAAATAAAATTCCACTTCCTAAATGTCCCTTTTCAATTTGTGTTTGTTTTGTTTTAATATTTACATTTGTTCAGAAGATTCCAATATTAGATAGATGGATGGATGGACGGACAGACGGACGGACGGACGGACGGACAGACAGACAGAGAGACAGACAGACAGACAGACAGACAGACAGATAGATAGATAGATAGATAGATAGATAGATAGATAGATAGATAGATAGATAGATAGATAGATAGATAGATATAGATAGATAGCTATAGATAGATAGATAGATTGTTCTTACACGTCTGTCTGTCTTTTTTTATTTGATACAAAAATGTAATAAAATATTTTTTTTTCAAGCGCATCGGCCATCATTTAATAATTTTCCATGCCATCTTTCAATGTGTGTTGAAAGTTGATTGGAAAAGCAACAACTTTTGGCTTCACACTGTCAGCTGACTTTCCAGTGAAGGAAACCAAATCAACAAAACACCAAAAATGAAAGCAGCTTCTAACCTTTGTCACTTAGAAGAAGAAAAAAAAGGAAGAAAGTCTTGTGTTAATTATAATCAACCTGTTTGAAGTGATAGCTGCGCTGCTGCGGCGGCAGCCATGTCTGCACAGCAGTCTCTTTATGCCTTTGAGCTCTGAGCTGCAGGCTGCAGAGACAGCAGCAGCCTTACACACTGCAGAGGAGTCTCTGGGGTCATGCCAAGATCATCTTCCTCCTTCTCTGTTCGTTTCTTCTCCTCTTCACTTCTCCTTAGCACTCACAGCTTACCTGAGTCACATGAGAAGCCTAAGAGAGACTGACCTTATATGGCAGACTTCAGAAAAACTCAAGGATGGAGATAAACCTCTTTTTCCCTCACTCGTCTTGCTTTATCTAATTTTTGAAATCAGATGTTTTTCTGCTCTTTATTTTCTCTTCTGTTCTTCAGCTGTTAATGAGACAAAGTGTGTGAAAATAGCGAGATAGCATCAGCTCAAAGTGAAATAGTCCAAGTACGAAAGCTGTTTGACAGGATAAATGTTTTCACACAGTGGTGCTGCGGCTGCTTTGGAACATGGAGTTTGCATTTGCTTGTTAATATTCTTCAAATTGATCATCAAACCGGACTGAGATAATTGATCTACAGGAAATAAGGGAGTTTCCAGTATTATCACACTGTCACACAAGATGAAAAAGTCAATGTGAACGAGCTGCAGCAGTAACTGCCGCAACTGCACACACATAGCAGCATCACAACTCGACAGCTGTGTGAGCGAGCGTTAAAAAACGCGTGGATTCTGCTGCACATTTCTTATCACCGGGCAGATTAAGCCCTTGCCTATGATAAGGCCCGGCGAGAAAACAGGAGGACGGCGGCGTGTGGAGCCCAGATGGGCGATTACAGGCCAGCGTTGGCACAAGGGAGGAGGGGAGGGGTGTCGAGAACGACGACCTCCATTTGTACGATAACTAACCCCGCCATCACAGGCCGCCATTATCACTCTGCTCCCTGGCCTTCTCATAAGCACTGCAGGTCTGACAGCTACACTAAGTTGGCATGACTCAGGCCGTATCTGCTGCAGCACCCAAAGATGGAGTCTGGGCTCAAAGCACTTGTTGAACAACCTCATATATTTTTGACTCTTCAGGTTTTCATAATATATGAGAGCTTTTTCAGGCTACCAATTCATATATTTTCAGGTGTAAATTTACAATTTAAATTCTACAGAAACAAGATGAGAACTTGCTTTATGTGTGGAAATATCAATGCACACCAACACCATTAATGCTTTTCTGTCCTTCTCCAGGATGTGTTTATTTCCTGCTTTGAGTGTAGAAGTGTGTTCTAATTTCAGTTTTAAATTTGATAAGTATCTTGTAATGATTATAGCCTTAAGTTAAGGTTTTTTGAAGGCATCTGAAACCGGAAAAAAACTAAGACCACATTCAGTGATAATTAAGGTAAACTGCATGTGGAAATGTCAGGGTTTTCTTCTACCTAGAACTTAGGACCTCATATTAAAAAAAAATGATCTAAAAGTAACTCTGAGTAAAAGCAAATCGGTAAATGGGTGCAAAAGCAAGCAGAGAAAATTATCAAAAGTTTCACATTTCAATTGCACATCAGAAAACACACTAAACTCTGTATTGAATTATCCATCACAAAAAATTTGAATGGCATATCTTAAATATGAGGTACTTAAAATATAAATGTGTACATTGTTTCATACTTTAATACATATTTATTCCACATAATTTAAGCTATTTCCCTTCATATATGCATATATTTACATTTTTAAAATGTGCATTTTAATTCAGATTTACATCCTTATTTTGAGCCATCATATGCTTTAAAACTTGGATTTAATCACTTATTAGGGCATTAAAGCAACTGAACCAAAACTTATTTGATTTTGATTAATTTTACAGGAACAGATTGTAATTAGCATTCATTAGTGCCATCTAGTGCTCACTACCGCAGTATTGGCTGTTATTTTTCTTCACAAAGCATCCACAAAAATAATTTCCCAAACCTCTCCTCTGTGGTTACATCTTCCCATAAAACATCTAAAAATACTCCCTTTTCCTTCAGGTTAGGGGACTAGTTCATTTACCAATCCCATTCATTTGGCTCCTTTTTCTTGACCCTGTGATACGGATAGAGAACGCTTAATACAAGATAGTAAGAGCATATCTAAATTGGCTGCTGTGTTATCAGCTCAGTTTGATAAGCTTCTTTGTCTTGTCCATCGTTAGACAGCCTACACCGATGGAACGGGGGGGGGGGGGGTGGGGGGGGGCGGTTGGGTATTGCTTCCCCCCCAGACATCTTTTTTTTGTATCCCCATCACTTG
>JAVQJG010157370.1:0-13225 GCA_036024015.1 Craterocephalus amniculus
GAGCGTCCTGCTTTAACAGCTGGGACTGGGCAGTTGGCTGATTTAGGATCGGTCATTTAGAGAGTTGCACAGACAAAGGCTACTTCGTAAGAAAAATAGTTTAACAACTGAGGATAAGGGGACAAATACACTCGAGACTGGACTCACGTGTTACCTGCGTAGCTGCAGGAGGGCAAGAGTGCAAGGGCAAGTGCTCCAGCACTACCTGACGTCTACCTGTGCACGCCACTGATAAGGCCAATACAAGCTTTAATAAATGTTTCACCAAGCATTTCCTAGATTTCTTAACACTCCCGTCATCATTGGCATATTACATCCCAAAACTTTAGTCTGCCAGTGGCACACCTTGTGTTTCATTGAAATTACCCTAGTCTGTCTGGCTCTGCCTGACTCCTGGCTAATCAACCTGTATTTGGCTGCTACAGTACCTCCTTGTCTCCAGCCACAAATTCCACGCTTGATTAGTAATGGCCTTTGTATTAAAGGGGACATATTAAGTAAAAGGTGAAACAATTTACCAAATTGGTTTCCTTTTTACTTTCAGAGGGGCTCCTTTCCAACAGGCAAGGCAGGCATAATGCTCTGCCAGAAGTGACTGAGTGACCAGCTTAGAGACACCACACAGACATGGCCACGGAGAGTTTGTAAGTACACTGGTCCCTCTCTGAAGTAGTAGGTAAGTACTGTAGTAGTGAAGATAGTACAGAAGGTAATTTGGCTCAGAGTGATCTAGTCTGTTCTGTTCATACTGAGTGGGTGTTACATGGCAGAAAATAAAAAGGCCTAACTTGGATGATTTTCTTTCTCTTTTTATCTAATTAAAGCTGTGTCTTAACTGTCAAGCTAAGAATGCCAAGTTACACAATTTATAGTCCAGAAATTTAGATAATGTACTATTTAATATGCCCTACTTACTTATGATTAGTAAGCTTCCCATATTTCTGGAGGACCTGATTTTAATGGATGACTAAAGTTTAATCTATTCTAATCTAATGTAATGTAATCTGATCTAATTTGATCAGATAATTTAAACTTAATTAACATTTTACATGAAATTGTTGTACTGCAGAAGCTACATTTAAAGCCACAACTGTTCAAAGCCAAGAAAAAGAGAAAACTAAAGAAGACATTTTAAAGTATAAGGAATACAAAGTAAAACTGTTATGGAGCTGTTGCAGTGTCTTTGTCTTGTTTTGACCAAAGAATACGGGCAAATTATGTCAACTTTTGAAAAAAAGTGCATCTAAATTTACCTCAAATCAAATTGACACATTAAATGCCTCCAACAGTTTTATTGGTCGAATGGATGATAACGGGTTGGGAGGGGAATCGTCATTTCTGTCTAAACAGTTCTGCTCATCAAAATGCTAAAGCACTCACACATAATCAGCCAAGTTAAAAAAAACACACACACAATGGACCAGTGTGTATATAGTGCAGAATACTTTCATCACATGTAATATCAACAAAAGCTATGCATCATTTTGATTAAAATACATGAATGCTGTTCTTTGGTCTTCAAAATGAAACATGTCAAATTAACCGATGGGCTTTTTCCTGCTTATTATATTACGCAACACTGAAACACTGCACACTGCCGCTTAATTTGGTTTACAGATTAAATAACGCTGCCTGATGAATAATGGAGTAACAGTACTATAATCTGCTAATTCCATGGGGACCTGTGAAGTTGCACGTTTATGCTCTTAAAACATCAAAACCCACACCTGCAGTACATCAGCTTGCAAATCTATACAAACTGAAGCATTTTGACTTTTACTGTTTGAAACTCCAGGTGGACCAAAAAGCCTGGAATTATCCACAACAGCTGAATAATGAAATATAGTAGCCTCCCTTAAGTGGGATTTTTATTGATTTATTTAGACCTGATAACAAGAGTCGTAAAGCCATTTTGAAGCACTCTCCCTTCCCCGTTGCCCTGCCACCCTTCCTGTGCTGTCAGACCTCAGGTTCAAAACACTTACTGCTGCTGCTTCTGCTCAAGCAGCGGTGGAATATTTCGCCTGAGTTGTAAATCTCCATGCCAGAGATTCTCTTTGATTTCACCCCCCCCTCCTTCTTCCACATCTCTCTGCATATACATCACTCAGTTTCTTTTGCACACGACCGTGCAAAGCCGCAGAGGCTTACTTGGCACAAGTGAAAAGACAGGGTGGGTTTAAAATGAACAAAAGTAATTTCACGTTTACGGGTACAAATTTGCTCACATTTTTTGTCAGATAAATGTTGCGGCTGCACACTTGCTTCAATAAAAAGCTGGGGAACCCCCCCTTGGAATTTGCCGTTTCCAGTCCATATGCTTTGTTTCGCATGGATTTTTATTTATTAGTTTAGCAGGCCATCTGGTCTTGGCCTAAGTCACTCTCAGGTCAAACAGTACTTTCACTTAACGTCAACACAAAGGGTTTTTCCTCTTTTTTTCCCTCTATACTTGAGACATGCTGAGCAGAACAAAATACAAATGGCGTGATAACAGACATACATAAGCTAATAATCCCATATGTTATCACATGTACAACTGGGATAAGCCATCGATCCTCTGAATGATGCAGACATTTTATCTACCATTCGAGAACTTTATCCTCCTGTTGCATGTAGATTCATTAAAATGAGCTTAAGGTACAAGTTGCTTCTTTGGACTAATCTTACTCATTTCTGATTTACAGTACAGCATTCAAACTTTAACCTTTTTAACAGTTGCTGTTTGCGCTGTCATGTAAGCTCCAGTATTACCTTCCAACCCAGTCCAAATAATATACCACATACCAAAAAAACACAAAAACCTAATCTGTTGGTTAAAGTCAACTGAAAATTTTCAAATTCATCACATATTCAATATTATAATAATATTGGATTAGATTTATATTGTGTTCTTTAAGGCTTTACAGTGAATCCGTTATTATTTCACACTTGGTGATGGTAAGCTACATGTGTAGCCACAGCTGCCTTAGGGCTGACTGACAGAAACGTGGCTGCATTTATGTGCCAACAGAGTCTTAGACACCACCGATTATTCATACCAGCGATGCCCGCACTGGAGGCTGGGAGGTGTCTTTCCCAAGGATGCAAGGACATATTGAATTGGGGAGCAGTGTTCGTTCAGCCAACCCTCTGGTCATTGGACACCCTGCTGGAGAGATAAACTTAGTCCCTTCTGGGATTAATCAAGTATTTCTTTTCATTTAATCGGACTTCATTTCATAATCTGTAAAAGTGATGGAATATCTGCTATTGATCAATGAGAAAGTCACAACCTGGAGGTGAGAGGGATTGTATGATGGAGTTACAGATGGCTTAAAGTTACTTTAGAATGCATGGGAAGTTTGGGATTGTCTGGATGTCTTCATTCAGATGCAGTTTACAGTTTACATTTCGGACCATTTTGTTTAATGTTAAGTGTTACAGTATAATTGATAATGATAAGGGAAGTTTATGAAAACATTATGCCTTACATTTAAGCACAATTTGATAACTTCAACATGGCATCAAGACGTCCTTTCTAATGATATGTCCCCTTCAGTAAACACTCAAAACATGTTAAAAAAGCAAATTATAAAGTGCAGAGTTTTTGGCGCTATTTCTTGGTTTTCCATGAGATTTGACACAGATTTTGTAGAACTGATTTTGTTTTAAGTCTTATTGACGACAAAGGATAAAGTCCAGCAGGCATCCAAATCCTATGCAATCCTTCTTTGTTTAGCTGGATGCACCAAACACAACCACTAACATCAACTAACAAAAGGCAAAACTCTTCACAGCAGATTGTTTGAGGACATACATGAAGTTAAGGTGTTAAGCAGGTGCAGGAAAAGAGAGAAAAAAAAGCAAACGCAAGGGAAAAAGAGGGATGAAGAGACATTTTACCGGACAAGCTTTGACCTCTTACTCCTGGCTGGATGGTGTTGTAATAAATTGCAGGTTGTTAAGGTGCTTGACACCTCTTGGCATCCACTTCAAAAGATCTCAGAGGTTCTGCCTGTTAGCTTCAGATTTGGCATGAAGGACGGGGCAGGTTGTGTTCCAGTCGATGCTCAGTGCCTCCACATCTGGCTGGCAGTACCTTGGCTGAAATTGAGACTTTGTGTCTCCTGAAGTTTTCTTGTGACATCTTTATGATCACTTGCTGTTACCCATTGCAACACCCACTGGTGTTCCAGCCATATCTCTCACAATAAAGCCCCCAGCTGTCTCCCACTCACCCATGGTTCCCAACTTAGTGATAGTAATGCAGCTTAGTAATGCAAAACATTCGCAGTATCTTCTGATTCCAGGTCTCTGTAAAAGAAGCTGCTAAGTGGAACCTTGCAAACTCGCTCAGAATCCATCTTGAAAGAGCTGCAAGCAGCAGAAAAACTAACCTGCACACCTTGTCTTCATTACTCCAATAGAGACCTTTTATGATGTCTTCCTATCTATGAATCTATCTCACCTTTACCGATTTATTGGTGGCCTGAAGGTGGCCCCCAAGGCCTTTAACCTCCGGATTTCTTCTTTTCTTAAACAAGCTGGAAGGAGAATAAAAATGAAAGAACTGTGTGTGGACTTCTTTTAAAGCTCTAACCTGTGCGCCCACTTACACTGTCACCTTCTCTTTAAAATGGCCCAAGCATGGAAACAGTGCTTATTGTAGTCTTTCAACAGGTGCAGAATGAAACCGTGAGCCAGAGAGGGTACATAAATTACAGAGCAGGCCAAAACACACAGCGGTGGAGCTGCGTTAATCTCCCAAAGGCTTTGAAGGCTAGAACAATCGAATTCAGCCTGGGAAAAAAAAAATTTCTTCATCCTGGACTCAACTGCCTTTTTCACAAGTTTACCATAAAGCATAAAGCCTCAGAATAATAAAATAATCAGAAACTAGCTTTATACTGTAAAAACCTTTGACTGTGGGTATATAGAAACAGTTCCAATTTGTTTGGATATTTTC
The DNA here is from genome assembly GCA_036024015.1 of Craterocephalus amniculus. Classification (NCBI taxonomy): domain Eukaryota; kingdom Metazoa; phylum Chordata; class Actinopteri; order Atheriniformes; family Atherinidae; genus Craterocephalus; species Craterocephalus amniculus. Next base: position 4,949 of record JAVQJG010157370.1, read on the forward strand.
AGACATTTTCTTTTTTATTAATATGCCAATATACATAAAAACTCTTAATGAAACTCAAGGTAAAATCAGATGAAAACACAAATGTAACCTTTTGCTGATCATAAGTTTGCAGGTAAAATGAGCATGCATGGATTTAATTTGACGCCATAATTAAGCATATTTTACACTGTTACCTCTGTCTCATTTATCCTTTATATTAAGACTGAACATTATGTTAACAAACAACAAAGACATACTCAAGATGTTGTCTAGTTTAATAAACATGAAATTAAATGTGAATAATCTTGGTCAAAATAAACAACTTTTCAGTGGTTACAAAGGAATATTTTGAAACCACACATGAAGCTTTCCACTTCAGCACAAGGAAAATACACATGGTAATTTGTGGTTACATCCTTCCAGGCGTCTGAAACTGCTGGCATTTCTGAAATTTCAAAAAGGATAATTAATAGGAACGCAGCTGTAATTTTACTCACTGAAGTGATGGACTATTCACCATCAAACACATTCTCCAATTATTGCATTTTTTAACCTATTGAAAACAAAGAGAGACTCAACATCAACCGGCATGCCTTTGGAAGTTGTTATGAAATAACTATAGAAAGAGTTGTTGAGGGGTTGGTTTTCTTCATGACTTTGTGTGACTTTATATGTATGTTTGAGTTTGTTGTGCACTGTTGACGTTTGGGATCATATTGAAAAATTAACTAAGTGCAAACATTTTTTGTCAGAAGTGATTAGTTATATCTGTCCTGTCTGGTATCTTTAAATAACCATACAATACTAAAAATTAAATGTAGCTGTGTTTTAATTCATGTCACTATTTTTGGGTTATTTACACTTTTGACAGTAACAACCTTTGATGACAAAGGAACAACTGCCATAGCTTTATAGACCTATTGCACAAAATGTTGGGTGATTTTTTTATCTATTTATCTTTAAAGTAGGCCTCATGATCGAGTTAAGCAAAACAAAAACAAACAAACAACTGATTATATCGCTTCAAGCTGGACACACTTTCCAAATTAGAATAGCTCCACAACTTTAAACCTGAAGTAAAAAATATTGCCTCATTAAAGGCCAGAAACTTGAAACTTCAAAACTGTCAACAATAGACAAAGACAGTAGTTATACTAGTTGATTACACTGATTATTCCACCTCTTAAAAATCAAATTTTCCAGAATTGATGTAAACAATGATAATGAAGCCCAGCAACTACAACATTACTGAATGATAAGCCATGATTTTTCAATTCCAAACATAACTGTTACATGCATATTTTATGATATTTGTCTCCTTCACACATTTTATGTGCATTATAAGGTTATTTACAGTTGTGAGTGAAGTTGAGCTCTTCTATTTACGTTGCTTGTCAACCACTAAACCAGAACTAGACTCCACCGGATGTGCTAGCGTATAATTTGGAGCGATGTAGACAAAGATTCTCACACTGAGACGGCCACTCTATCCAAAGTTGTAAAACTAATAAAGAACCCAGCAAACAACAGAATTAGGTGATGATGATATAATTTTTGTGTTTACAGGAACCATCTTATAAATATAGTAAATACACAAAAAGAAATTTCTTTGAATAACATCTCTTTCCTTTTTTTCCATGTGGCGTGCTATGCAGTTCCATACAAAACGCCCACATACTCACATTTTATAAAATGCCCTACTATCCCTTTATACATGTTGATAAAGTCAAAACATTTATGTGAAAAATCTACCTGTTTGATGAGCTTAAATTTCTGCAGAGATGGCCAGAGCAAAACCCAGTTATTTCAAGTTGCAGGTAAGGATGCTCATCCAAAGCCTCCCTGGGAAATGTGTTAAAAAATCTACAAAACCTCCATAATGAAGTCCAAACAGCAGACAGGAATTGTCAGAACCATAAGGGGGGGATTGGGTGTGTTTGGCTTGGTGGGACAGCAAAGCAAGGAGCAGTTGACATGTGACAGACAGCTTCATTGTGGAGCTACAGAAGCCGGGCCTAGCTGAACTCCCGGAGGCCATCGGTCTGTGCAAGTCCTTGGGGCGTGATGCCATTGCCGGGAGGGGTGGGGGGTGGGGTGTACAGAGCATCTGACACACTAGCGCATTGCCATGTTGATAGGCTGCTGAGGCCAGAAAGCTCCAAGCACACAGGCATACTCAAGCACATGCAAACACACAGAGAAATAAAAATGGGGACTGAACATAGACACGCTTTTGTGCGCACACATGCATCCCTGTTTTGGGTTAGTTTAACCAGACAGAGAAACGTGCAGACAAGAGGGAAAAACAGAGAAACAGAGAAAAAGGAATGCAGAGGGGAGGGAGCAGGGGGCATTCCCTTTGACTTTGACAGGAGAAATAAATCATTTCAATTATGGGCTGGCCCGAGTAAATGGGGACAGGTCATCCTTATCATTCCCAAGTTCAAGGTGTTTCCTGCCCATCCGAGCCAGTCAGGCTGCGATGCCAACAGACCTGTGGCGAATGACAGCGATCTAAACGTGCCATGGAGACTTGTGAAATACTTGGCTCAGGCATAGAGCTGTTCCTCCCATCGAAGCGAGATGTTGGTGCAGCAGCTCTCTTTGGATTCACAAACAGTTACATTTAGAAAGTGGATTAATGCACTTTAATGTAGTTTCTGTACATTTCATCAAAGAAGGAATTTTTATTTGTGGTTGGTACAACATGGATGATCAAGTAAGGTCTGTCAGCTGAAGCCGTCTAGTTTAGGGTTACATATGCAAGCACACGTTTTGTTTCTGAAAAAAAAAATAAAAAGATGCAAAAACAGAGAAGAGATGGAGAGAAAACGATATGTACTCCATCAGTGTGAGCGACTGTGGAGGGTGAAATTATGCATTCACTATCCATGCAAATACTTTAGCATTCAACAGAGAAAAGATTTAAACAACCGAGATTCCGCTCCAAATCAAACCGTCTCTCTTTTAACTGCTCGGTGCCACACTGCCTGAGTGCGCGAGCTCAGAAAAGCATCACAGCCATCTCTTTAATCCTTTGTTTCGTCACTTCTTTCTCTCTTTCACCGCCACAATCTGACTGTTTTGCTTTCATCCCTTTTCATTCTTGCCCCCCAACCCCCACCCCTACCCACCTTTTTATTCTCTCTCTCTTGTGGGTGCAAGTAGGGGAGCGCAGGACAGGGGGAAATTGGTGTAATGAATTTAGGGCGCTCATGCTTGCTGAGGCGAGCCTCCCTTGGCTGCTAGTAGCCATTAATCTTCCGCACTCTGTCAGAGCAAAATGTGCCCACAATAGGCAAAGGGGGAGCTCAAATTGACTACCAATTACGCGCCTGTGAATAAAGGATATGGAGAGAGGAGGGAGGGCACAATATGGTTCAGCTGTAACATTTATTTTAACCCTGCGAACGGCGCAAGAGTAGAAAGGCCTGGAGATGATGCGTGTGTGTGTGTGTGTGTGTGTGTGTGTGTGTGTGTGTCTGCTCAAGGGTGAAGTCTCAATCTGACTTCACCCTCAACTATTTCAGGGTGTAGTGGTGAGTAATGGGTATTGGATCGAGTTTTTTTTTTTTCTTTCCAAATGCAAAATATTTGTAATGTAGGCTCTTTTTCTGCACCTATAGCCCATGTCATGTTTGTTAATGTCATTATCATTCAATCCATGCTATAAGTCTTTGAAATTGTGTGCAAAGACTTCACAATTCTCCATTAGACTAGATTTATTTTAAGCAAGAAATATTTATCTGTAGAGTAAAGGGACTATACCCGATTTCACGTCCAGCTAGCTTAGTTAGCGATAGCGGATATTTTTTTTTAGCTTGTGTGACGCTTTTTCTTGGCCAAGAGGTTTAACTTTCATAATTTGACTCCGGATCACTAGGTGAACGCCATTACTGGCTGATCGGAGTCTGGACGTTCTAAAAATTAACCCGGCAGAGAAAGTCATTAAGTGTAATGAAATTACCACATAGCAAACCATTTTTCTTAGATTTAAATAACAGGTATAGTTCCTTTAAACATAATGCTCCATATTTGCTTGTCTGGACGGTAAAAGCTGGATAATAAGTGTCAGCTTGTATAATGTGGAAACTAAAAGCCCAAGGCGTCTCATGAAGTCATATAACAGATTACCAGCAATAATCGAACAGAATATATTTTAAATCTGAAACCAGAAAAAAAAAAAAATGTTGCTAAAAGGTTAATACATCCAATGACTTAAATACCTTATTTGTGCCTGTATAATTTCAAAAATTTAGCTTTTAACCCTTTAAATGCCATTTGAAATAATTTCAGTGATTCTATGAATCTTCTAACCAGTCTGAAGCAACTAGAGAGACTGAACCAGGAGAAGGCTGTAGGTCCAAATGGTGTCAGTCCCAAGGTTCTGAAAACCTGCACAGAAGTGTTTGTTTCTTCTGCACCTTTTCAACATTAGCCTGCGTCCTTAAAGTTAATTCCACTTTAAACTGATGAAAAACGAACATGTAAGGCAAGGCAAGTTTATTTGTATAGCATGTTCTCATGTATGTGACAATTCAAGGTGTTTTGCATACAGACTTAAACATTACAGCAAGGTGCAGAAGGCAATGAAGAGAATTAAACACAAGTAAAAAAACACAAGAAACCCTCAGAGAAAAAAAAAAAAAAAAAAAAAAAAGTAAATGTCGCGGTGGAAATTCTTTGATCCTCCCAAGCAACAGACAACACGAAGACGTGAGGAGTTTTACGGAATTTAATTACAATACCCGTTAAGAACCAGCACAACAGGATGATGGAAAACTGGTGCCACGGACTCCCTTATTCCCACACAATAAAAAATCCCTGCAAAAAAACTATTCCTACATGCAATCCACAATAATTCACCAAAAGTTAAATATAACCTAAATGAGCACCCAAACATACAATAAAGTTAAAGAATAAAACACAGCACCACACCAAAATGGGATTAATACTGGGTCAGAGGGAGTTCAAAAAACTGTCCCCCTCCTCTGAAGGGCTGAGTCCCGGACAACAACCTATTGGCCGATACGACCGCTAAAAAAAGTCAAAGTCACTAAGGTATCAGTTCAAGGTGGGTCCATGTGACTCACCACCCACCATACCAGCTCCTAAAGGGTTTCTGAAGATAGCGTTCAGTCTTCGGGGATCCCACCAACTTGCAGCGTCCAGGCTCCACCGACCTACACATCTATGGGGAAGCAAACATCCAATTAATGTCTCTTCTTGCAGTACTACCATAATCCTGCAGCAGTGTGTAGCTGGCCAACAAGGCTGACGTTCCTTTATCTCAGGTCACCCAGGCGTTGAGGAGATTCACAGAACTCCAACGTTGATCGACCTCCGCTGTTAGGCACCTCCGGTGATCCTCTTCGGGCTACAGCAGTTTGTGAGCGTTGCTTTAGTGACTCCTGGGGCCAGCCGTCATCCGGTCACTTTGACCTCCTCGTCAGGGCCTCTTCTGCCTCAGCTCTGTCACCCATCCTGCTCTTCTATCTATGTGGACTGCTTTTATAGCAGATCAGGTGCCATCTAATGTCCTGATTACCTGATTGCTTCCAGCTGTCAGTCAATCAGTCCATGGAGTCCAATCTCCCCATAAGTGGGTCCCAGGTAATCAGGCATAAAAAAAACAGTTCAACTCCAAACATGAAAAAAGTGGCTGGTTTATTCCATTTTTAATTCCGAATTAGGTAATTCCTCTCTCATCTCTTCTATCAAGTTCATTCCAGTCTTTCTGCGTATGCTCATTCCTTCGTCCTGTCACCATGACAACCATAAACAGTGCTTCTCATCCGAAGCAAAGGGACTGAAACCAAGTCTGTTCACATGAAAGGGAAGTAGCATGCTAGGAAGAAGCTGCTGCTTCATAACTAGAATCCAAATAAAGCAAAAAATGGTTCTTTTTATGACTTTTTCTCAGAAGAAGAAACAAATCAGGAAGGGGAGTTTTTAACTTCCAGTAGATGTACTGTACATACATACATATGATCCAACCATTCAGAACCCTTCCCACCCCCTGGATTTAAAACGGAATTAAGAAAATGTCTTTTCCATGCAAATCTTATTTCAGAATTAATATTTCCACATAAACCCGAAGCGGATTATTTTAATTCCAAATTAAATAATTCAGAATCAAAATTCATTTAGCTGTAGCCTATGTTGTAGAAAACATCCTGCCTTGTTCCAGTGCCTAAATGACTACAGCCCAGTTGCCCTAACATCTCACATCATGACAGTCACTGAAAGACTGTATTTGGCTGGGCTCAATAAGTAGGTGAACATCATTTAAAACCCACAACAGTTTGTATAGTATTTTAGCCTCCATTGTTATGTAAGACGCTCCATAAATTCCAGGTGGAGACTTGAAAATCACCTGGATTTCTGTAACAAACAGACCGCAGTTTGTAAGACTGAAAGGGAATATTCTGGGTTGGCTGCAGTTGTGTGGTGTTTCTATCGATCATGGACAAGAAGCTGAGTGCAGAGAACTAGTCAGTCAATTTGTGGTTTGATGCAGATCGCCTAATATTGAGCAGGAAATCAAAGATAAGAGATGTTTGTTGACTTAAGGAAGAGCAGGAGAAAACCAAAGCAGCATTTACATCCTGGGTAGAGAGGTGGAGGTAATGGAGGAATGCAAGTACCTTGGGGGTAAGCTAGACTATCTCAAGACCTGGAAATACAGAACAGAAACCATCTACAAAAAGGGACAAAGCAGACTCTACGTCAAAACTACACCAAGATCTTGTTTATCTTTTTTAAGTGTCTTGTGGAAAGTGCATTCTGCTCTGCAGCCATCTGCTGGGGCAGCAGCAGAGCCAGAGACTTGAATAAACCTCACAAACTGATCACACATCTTCTACACAACACGTGGAAACGTGTTCCCTTAGAGACTTTGTCAAGTCCACTGCAAGACCAGTAGCTGTCATCCCCCTGGAAGAAAGGAATGATCTGTTGTTTTCTTAAATATAAAAAAAATTACAAACCATATTACTTTTTATTTTATTTAATTCGTGGATGTATTTAAAAACTAAGAAAGTTTTTCAGAGAAGAACCTTTGCAAACATACAAGCATCACAAATAGACAGTCATCTTCAGAACTGTCTGTTTGTAATGTCGCACTGGAGAGCACAGCTACTCATTTCTTTTCTAAAACCACATTTTGTCCCTTTATCAGACTGATTTTCTGTAAAGTCTGAATGCTAAAACAATATATATTTTGCATCAGAAATGATAGAAAGGGTAAGGTTTTCTTATGCAGTGGCAGAAATGATATGGCCACTGTTGCTTTTACAACATACTGTACATATCTGACTTCCGAGTGAAGTACAGCATGAGTAAAACCATTATACCATTTCAGACACAAATACTTGAACACTTCTTCACCAATGTAATAACCTATGAAATAAAGTTGTATTACCAAGCTGTACAGTTTGTACCGTTTACATGCCTGTGTTTATTTGCCATACTTGGCACTTAATAGTGAGTTTTTTGTTCGCAAATTACATTTTGTTTATACATAAAAATGACTATTTTCAGAGGAGCTATGAAAGAGTTGCCAAAGTCTGCTTAACACCTTTGGAACAATGTGTGTAGGTTTTAAATAACACCGAGCCCAGCTGCCAAAGCACTCTAATGTGGGTATCCTAATTCAGAGAAGTTCAACTGTTTGTATGATTGCCGCCCTGATGGTTGTGATTATTTAAGGGATATGTTTATTATATTACCCACAAGAACATGACAAGAACTAATAAGTTCCTTGATCGTCTCTGATTTCATTCAGGCCTAATTTTGCTAACAGAGACACGGGCCAGCATGCTTGGAAACCTCCTCCCTTTTAATAAGGCCATTACACGAAGGGTGTGCTCAACATGTGGCTAAGAGGGGGGAAGAAAAAAGCTTGACTGGACATTGGATGATGAATTAAATGCTTTAATAAAGTTTGACTTTCAGGATTAGGGAATTTAGGCCCAGACTGTTCTGAAGTTATGCACAGTTTGTAAGTCCAAGAAAAACTTTCACAGCTAAAATAATACATTTCAAAGCTGCTTGCTGTTAAAGCTTCAGTCTTCTTTGAATTTCAAAAGGACAATGTTGTCGGTGTAAAAAGTGGCAGGAATTAAGTTCAGTCTCCAAAGGACCAAAGGATGGAATGTATTAATTTCCATGAGTGTTCAACAGGAAGTAACATTATGGAAGGTAGTTGTGATAAATCCGGTGTGGAGAAGCATATTTAGTGACTGACCATGTTATTTTCAATGTTCCTATATATATTTATTAAAATATATACATACA
>JAVQJG010157384.1:0-11382 GCA_036024015.1 Craterocephalus amniculus
CAGTGACTGTGGGTGTTATTTCTAATTTAACTCCACTAAAGGTAAAACTACCCCGATCTCCCCAGAATATAGCCTATATTTATTTAATCCTTGAATAATTATCCGGATCACTCCAAAAAATCTAACAATCTAACTTAAATATGTCGGTAACAGTCAAACAGAAGGAACAGGAAAGGGAGGAAGCTGTGCGAAACGTCTGTCATAAAGTGATTAGGGTGCTGTACGTTTATACTGTCCGATTAAATAATAAAGAGGCCTAATCTGATAAATTTGTACATTTATAAAGTCTGAAAGCTGAAGCAACATGGGGGGGGGTCCATCACCTAGTTCATCACTTTTAACTTGCCGGATCCGCCCCCACTCTCCGATCCGGCACCTCCCACTTTACAAATTAAGCACTGGGGCTAATCAACACCTGGTTTATTATTCAGTCTGTCATTACAGCGTTATTTTCATTTTCACTGAACATATTAGCCTATTTTCAGGATTGAATCTCTTATTTGAATCATTTTTAATTCTGAGAATATATTGTAAATTAATGAATAACTTGTTCATTAAAGTCTGTAAAAAGGTTTTGACATCAGATTTTTCCTTCTTTTTTTCTTCCAGGTAGAGAAAACCTGCAGCAGCAACCCATACGAGCTGCTTCTCTACCCTGCCAAGGAACAGAGCAGCACACCCTCCCCTTCACCCACCCCGAACTCCCCCACTGCTCACACCTCAAACACCTCCAAAGACAAACCTTTACACTCCCCTGCTCAGCAAAGACCCCCCAGCGCCAACTCTGGATCTCCATCTCCTCAGTCACCACCACCGTCCTCCCCCTCACCCAGCCCGCCATCCTCCCCTGCAACCCTTAGTCCTGACCTGAAGCAGCAACTCGAGGAGCTGCTGATGAAGTACTCCAATGGTTTGTGGGCCCATGCACTTCCCAAACTCTTCCAGGACACCTACAAAGTCAGTAACACTTTGATGAGCCATCATCCACATATCACGTGCACTTGATGATATCATTCTGTTTCACTTATTTACAAGACTAAACTGCCCGGATATGTCCTGGAGAACCTTGACCTCCTCTCTGACATCTGCACCATCGACTACCCGATGCCTGACAACCCAAAGAGGGCGATCCTGTACAGACGGAGCAGCACTGGTGGTGGAGAGGACGAGAACTGTAACAGGAGGAGCTCCTTGACCCGTGATGAGGACCTGAGGGCGAGGAAGGAGCTGGGGAGGAGGCTCAGCAACCAGGCCGTGCCCCCTCTACAGATCCCCAAAGAGGAGTACCCGTCTGTTCTGGTAGTTGAGGCCACCAACACCAACGGAGTTATACTCAGGTAGATGGGAACAGCACAGGTGAATGCACTTTGTGGAGTTGATAGAAACTCTCATTGCCTGCTTTTCCTCCTCCGTCAGGTACATTGGTGAGGGTTACTCGCAGGCACAGGAGTCCATGGAGGACGAGATGAGAGAGTTTTATGGCTCGAACCAAAGCAGCCCGACTCCTGTGTCGGCTCCCTCTTCAGGCCAGCTTGTTGCAGTCAGAGCCGAGGAGGAGGAGGAGATTCTGAGAGCACAAGTCTGCGAGGTTGTGGCTGATAAAGTCAAGGTGAGAACTCAGGAAATGATGAAAGACAATGAATGAAAGGTCAGATCTGTTGTGTCTCAGTTTACCGATGCTGACATTAATATTGATTTTTAAAGAATAAAATTGGACCTTGTTGATCGTACACATGATGATATCATGAGTCGGACTCAGCTTATAATTTTAAAAATATTATTTTTTTCCTTTTTTTCTTTTCTCTTTATGTATATTGTTTGAAATAAGTCTTTGACAATAGGTTTGTCTTTATTTTTTTCTGATTGGTTTGTTTTTCTATGCTTACTATTATTTGTAATATACAATGAATATGATGGTTTGAAGGATCATTTGAAAAATACAAATAAAGTGTTGAAAAATATATATATATATATCAGATTGTTTTTTGTAAATTTTCTAGCAAAGATGAGTTTGAGAGCCAAACATATTCTTTCAATTTTCTCTTGATATTAGATAATATCACTCTATCATAATATTTCATCACCGTTCATTGTTTTGTAATATTGATAGAATGACTGAAAGAATGAATGAATTTCATACAGAAGTCCTGTAATATAGTAATCAGACATTGTGACTTCTATCTTTGACGCCTGTGATCGTTGCTTTTGTCTTTCTAGGTTTACTATGTGGATCATGGCTTCACAGAGGGGATCAGCAAAACCAAAGTGTTTGAGCTGAATGAAAAGTTTTTCAAGCTACCTTTCCAGGCCACCAAGTGTAAACTAGCAGGTGATCATCTGTGATCCAAAAAATATGAGAAATGTAAGAAAATGTGCAGGGATTGAATAAATGTGTTCATGTGTCTGCATGTCCAGGCTTAGAGCCGTTCTGTCAGGAGCCTACGGTGCTGAAGAAGTTCGAGACGATGGCAAGTGGAAGGATCCTACTCGCTGAGATCTTACAAAGAGCCGAGACCCCTATTGTCGTCCTGTATGACACATCTCAGGATGACGATGTGAATATCAACGCTGCCTGCATGAAAGCCTTGCAGGACAAGACATTAGCAAGTACATTACAGGTACAGAAAAGGTCTTGTGTTTGTGTTTGTGTAGGTGGCTAAACATGCAGCAAACTAAACTCTTATGTCTTTAGGTGAACAGTGCGTATATGAACGTGACTGTCAGCAGTGTTTGCTCAGATGGAACTATTTATTGTCAGCTGCCCTCTAGAGGACTCGCTAAGATGACTGAGATCCTGAAGAATATAGAGACATGTTTCCACTCACAGGTAACGTGTTTAATGTCTTTTCAAATGTTCTTTTCAGAGGTTTTTACATTGAAAAGATTTAATCTTTTGTCATGTCAAATAATTATATTCATTGTAGATCAATTAGTAAGTATTTTTAAAAAATGATGTTGTCCTCAGTGCTGTGGATTACTGAGGACTTTAATGGATTATTTTCATATTTCCTTGGAATTTCTAATTGAAAGAGTATTTAGCTAATGAATGTTCAACGGGCACAACTCTTTCTCATGGCATTTTGAACATTGTCCTTTTTGGATGTGAAAGGCTCGTACCAAATTGTGCCAGCAGAAATCACACAACTAGTAATGATTCCCGTTCCAGTTACAGACGTAAAAGCTCAGCTGCCTCTACAGCTAAAATAAATGCTGCAGCTTTCTCACGGGATCATCAAGGACATTTCACTAACTCTCCTTACTTGTGTCAAACGTTAAGTAGGTCATGGGGAACTCCAAAGCAGTCAATATGCCGCACAAAAACAAAACACATGTTTTAATACAATAAGATGACAAATGACTTTATATTAAATGGGGCCAGTTATCGCAAACGTAAGCTTGAACAAATGAGTTTTTAAAGTAGTTTGGTAATGGGCACTGAGTCTGTGTGCCCAGATGGCAGCAGCATGTACTCTGCATTCAGAGGGGGGTTCAAGTCAGACAGTGTTTCTGCGTTCTCACATGCTTTTTATCTGCTGTGGTCCACTCATTCCCTCAGTCTCACATCTACTGCTCTAATTTCTCATTATTTACTTGCCCTTGGAGTTGCCTCAAGTTAATACGATGTACAGTTGTAGAAACAAATTATTACACCACCTTGTTTATTTCCGTTTCTTGTGCATTTCATCAAGTACTAACTCGTTTGTATCATGTAATTAAAACAAAAGAAAACACTGAATACATGAAGAACTTTTTGGGCAGTACAAAAAAACTCCAATGATGTAATTTCTTATAAATAAATAAAAATTTAAATAATCCCGTCCTTAATGGAGACTTTGATGTAAATGCTCAAAATATGTAACATATAAAGTGAAATATTCAGAAGAGGTTATAGAAGAGAGAGAATGAATTATCTCTTTTCTGTTATTGTTTATTATTCCTGATTGCGTTGTTTCTGGTCAGCACAAAGTTGCCAGCTAAAAGCAAGAGATTTTTTGCATGAATATTAATTAGACTCATCTGAGCAAAAGCTGGTAAGTTCAAACCAGAATGTTAAGTCGCGCAGCATGAGGTCATAAGTGTAGAAGAGGGGTTTTGTGAATGCACTGCTGTGCTGCTTCTCTCCAGCAGCGTTGTGGACAGCATGAGATTAGATTGTTAATCTGGAGTTAAGACATTGGCAGGCACTTTATCTCTTAGCAGCGCAGTGGAGTGGATGCTCCTCAAGGTGTACCTCCGATGTCCTTTAAATGACATTAACACTTTACGTCAGTGCTTAGGTAAACAGTGTGGAAGGAAACGCTTTTTTTACCAAATTTAATACTTGTTTCAAAACTAGATGTAATTTTAGATTTAAGATATTTGTATATGTTTTAGGTTTATTTTTCTACCCATTTGCATATACACTAACTGCTAATTACTGCGAAATTTTACACTGACAATGCTTTTTATTTGATTTATTTTACATATGACGTGATCTCCTTTGTTCCAGGTAACATCAGAGTTCCTGGTGTCCACGCCCTTTTGTGGGAAGAGATGTTTGGCTCGTTATAAAGGCAAATGGTCCCGTGTAGAGGTAAGACATATGCACCCTGCCACACATACTGTGAATTATGCAATTCAGTACAGTACAGTATTTATTTATAAAGCACCTTTCAGGCCATGGCAACTCAGTGCTTTAGATATTAAGAACAATGTATGCATAAAAGAGAATTCACACAACAAATATAACAGTAATATAAAAACACAAACATCATGATTCCTTTTATACACAAACTCAGACACACTCAAAGGCACAAAGAAAAGGAAAAAGTAGGCTCCCCCATCCACCCTGATCCCAGTGTTTCCAAACATAAACTCTAGTGACTGTCTCTGTTAACTTAAAAAAGGTCAAAGTAAAGATATATGTAAATCAGTGAAATAAACATGAACATCTGGCTTTACAATGCTGTGAGGAAACAATATCTCTGGGATCCATCCTATTGAACATGTTGGCCTTACACATAGATATCGCCTTTTTAACCTCAGATCAAAGAGCTATAATAAACTATACAAACACCCAAAATAAATCAGTGAATTAGAATGGAAGAGAACAAACAACAGAATATATTACAATTTTCAGGCAGCTTTGCTTCCTGGTGCGTTCGTGTTGACGTTCCTGAACCTGTTTGTGATTCCATGTATCCACCTTCAGATCACCAACCTGCACGGCAGTAGAGTGTTGGACATCCTGTTCATCGATGTTGGTGTTCAGGCCTCAGTGGAGGTGTTTGAGCTGAGAGAGATCCCACTGTTGTTCCTCCGTGACCTTATGGCTATCCCACCACAGGTCAGCGTCTAACACTTTACTGGACAGACCATGTAAAGAAAAGCAGTAAAGAAACATGCCAACATCTTCTTACTGGTTGGTCTTGTGTTTCTGTAAAAAGATAAGTGACATGCAGGGAACTTGTGTTCAGGCTGTGAAGTGCTGTCTAGCAGACCTAGCAGTCAGTGTTGGATCTTGGACTCCTGATGCTGTGCAGTGGCTTCGAGAGAAAGTGCTCAACACCACCGACTGTAGCATGAAGGTAAACCGCTCCACTATAGTTTTTTCTCATTGGTTTGAAATTAACTTTTGGATCCTGTTTTATATTATTTTTTCTATTTTCCTGTTCTTCTCTGTTCATTTTATATCATCTTTCTGTCCTTTCCAGTTGGATCCAGCAATATTGTGTAAATTCATTAATAAACAACCAAAAATATTAAAAATGAAAAAAGACTTTAAATTATCAAGAGGTGTTTTGTACCTATAAAAGCTGCAAAGCACCTCTTGGCAATAAAAATTTACTCGACACAAAACAGCAGCAATACCATCATTCTGCTTGCAACAAAGCTGAACAAAACAAGTTTTTAAAAAAACAGCTTTTGGATCCTTAAATGTGTTAATTTCACAAGAAAAACCTAAGAACGTCTCTAGTCTCTAAATTTCTTACAAGCATCATAACTGCTCTCCTTACTGTATGTCCTCTTTTAACTTCTTGCACTTTGTTGCATCTCTCCACCATGTTTTTCTTCTTACCTCCATATGTCCAAGGTCGCAAAAGTAGATGAAGTGAAGCGCTGCACTTACATCTATTTGTTCACCGATAAGAACTTCCACGACCCGGCCCGCAGCCTAAACCATCAGATGGCCCAGTCTGACCTGTTCAAACAGCAGCCAGATGTCTTCCTGACGAGCCACAGGTTTCTGCTGCTCTTTCACTCCTTTTTATGTCTTTTTGTTATCCACAGAGTGAAAAACAAAGGATTCATCCTAATAGTTGTCAGTTTATTCTCCAAAGTCAAGCAGTCAATTGAAAGAAATATAAATACAAAAAGTCAACATTTCCAACTAATGTTTTTCAGCCCAACGAAGATTTCAGCAAACGCTTCGCCCTCTAAGACCTCCAGCACCAGTGACTCCACAAATGGAAGTCCAACATCCGCCTCTGTTCCAGCCAAACCTCATCCAAGGAGGCCTCTGTCAGGTCCCAAAGGAGGAGGGGGAGGCAGTGCCACCACCACCAGCCCACCGCAATCACCATCATCCCCTTCATCTTCTCTCAAGCTGCCACCACTGCTTGAGCTGCCCCCGATAGGTAACAAGAGAAATAGATTTCTTTACACTACTATATATCTTTTTTAATCACATGCATACTTTACCCGGATGCTTTCATTTTGAAAAACTCTGACCAGAGCAGCCACATTTCTCTTTGTTTACAGGAAACAACATTGATGTCTATGTATCGGTGGCATGCCATCCAGGTCACTTTGTTCTACAGCCCTGGAAAGATATGTATAAACTGGTGGTGTTGATGGGAGAGATGATCCTTTACTACAATAAAACTGAAGAGAAACCACTAAATGTAAAGAAAAATCAGATATATGCTGCTAAAGTGGAGAACAAGTGAGTTGCGAAGGGTTTCATCTCAATAACTAATGATGATTGGTTTGGAAAACCTGGATAGTGTAATCACTGTCCTAATACATCTGCTTTTTCTCTGTGTACTCTTAAGCTGGCACCGTGTGTTGGTGAAAGGAGTTCTGACCAATGGGCTGGTGTCGGTGTATGAGTTGGACTACGGTAAACATGAGCTGCTCAGCTGCAGCCAGCTCAGACCTCTGATCAAGGAGTTCAGACAGCTGCCTTTCCAAGCAATCACCGCTCAGCTTGCTGGTGAGTAGACTGGAGCTGCACTGGGAGCCAGATGGCTTACCAGTCATAGTGAGACTTAGGTTATCTGCCATAATAAGCTGATATTAATCAGGAATTAATAGTTGCAATATTCCTGTTGGAGTTGTCCAGTTTCAATAGTCAAAGTCAAGATTTAGTCAGCACATCAGTGGATGACAGCAGTGCGACTTTGTCAATGTTTTATTTACAGTCCATAGATTCTGATGGAATAGTGATCACTTGAAACCGAGCTATAAGCTATTGGTGTGTGACTAAATCATCAATGTTCAGATCTTTAAGAATCATGCACCAGCTCTGTGTGATAACAGTCAACGACAGCTCCTATTTCCTACCCGGTTCTACTTCTCTTAGTGGTTTTTGATAGATCTTTCATCCAGCTGCATCCTTGAGGTTTTAGACTGATGTCCTCAAACAATGCTTAGGGTACTTGTTAAGAGGTCTTTAACATACAATTACATGATATTATTCTGTAACGGACATTTTTTTATCATTAAGCTGTGATAAAAATAGCTCATTAGTGATTGGCTCTCCTGTCCTTCCACCCACAGGAGTGAAGCCGAGGCAGTGGTCAGAAGAGGCCTCCATCGTTTTCAGGAACCACGTGGAGAAAAAGCCTCTCGTGGCCCAGCTGGAGACTGTGCAGGAAGCCACTAACCCATGGGACAGGAAGCTGACAGTCTTCCTTGTTGACACATCACAGGAAGAAAGGGACATCTGGGTGCATGACATCATGGCCGAATTTGCAGAGGACCTTAGCAACGAGCTGTAGACAATAAAGGGTCAACAGGAAGGTTACGAGCTGAGCAGCTGTCCCAGCGATCACTAAAGACATTGAGTTGTGGATAGACAAAATAGAAGAAGCTTATCTGTCTTTATCTATCTTCTGTACCATTTAGTGGGACTTAAAGAAGAAACAAGAGGATAAACAAAATGAAAGAAGCTGGAAAGGACACAAAGAGGGTGATAGCAAGTCTAGTTGGCACAATAGACATGAGCGAAGGCGTAGAAGGCATTGTTGTGTTATGGGTTGTACATGACAGGATGTTGTGATGTTATTAGAGTTAATGCAGTGATCTTTAGGCAAAATACCCATTTATTATGTAGTGGTGAAGCTCTTACTTGCTACAAAAATACACAACAGTGAAATGAAGTGTTGATCTTGATAGGCTCACAACGCTGTGGAAATGATGCAACGTGCTTTCAAAAACCATTTTGATGCTGACTTTAATGCAAAACAGCATCAACAAGTACTGCTTGTGCATCCATTTTCAATGTGCACCAATATAGGAGAGTCAGAGTACCCTTAGCCCTACAAATGTGAGCAACATGCATTCTCAGATACTAGTAAGACTTCCATTATATTCATTTGTTTACAAAGTCTGCTTCTGGGAGGTATTTCTTATTGTGATAAAGTTTACAAAAGTTAGAGCAAACATTCCCCCAAAGAGGAACATTTCAGAACTCTTTGAATCTGGGAGATGAGAGAAGAGCAAGAAAACTTTGGCGTTAATAGATGAAGGAAGGAACTTGGGCAAACTTTCAGTACTGTTAGTCAGAAATTGTTCTTGTTTTTCCCTGCATCTGTTGTTTTAAGCAGCGCATCTCAGCTCTACGTGCACAATAAAAGGTTTGGGATTTTCCATTTCATGAAGAGATTGAACTGGGGGCTAAAAATGCATCAAACTTAGTTATTGGCCAGCTTTGAAATTATGTGATTTTTATTTTGTTTTTTTAACTTGTGTTTTTGAGGAACAATAATCGTAAACTGGTGAAATTGCATGTTTTACAACCCGGCGATGGTGGGAAAGGGGGGGCTCATTCATCTTTTCTCCACATGTGAAACACTGATTTCAGTTTTACTTGTGAGGAAATTTAATTCTCTTTCTTGCCTGACAAAGAGACAACTGTAAGTTCAGCAGATTACTTATGCTGCATGTTGCACATCCTTCTAAATACAAAATATGATGTAATAATAACACAGGTTCAGTTACCAGTTGAGTTAGGCTTATAAAGGAGCTCTGCTTAAATCTCACATTTTCAATGTGCAAATGCATCTTCAATTCTGAGGAGGATAGACCTGACAAAGCTCAAAGCTGCATTGTTGTTAACAGCTTACATTTTATTTATATTTTTATTCTCTAGATGCTGAAGACACAATATAATTTCCATATTGTTCAATAAAGACCTGCGCAAAATAAAACTGGTGATTTTGGAATAAAGTCGGTTCAAGTGGTTGACACAATCTTTCCATCTTTTGTTGCAGTGAAAAACTCGACTGATTTTTCATTTCTTTATTAAAATAGCAAAATTTTATTTACAGCAAAAAAAAAACAACAAATCTACCCCCCAAACAGCAATAAGTATGCGCCACATTGATGCCATAGTATGTAAACTAAAAGTTACACAATTACATGGTCAATCAGAGTTGTAGAACTCCATATCTACAAGACAAACGTGTGCACATTGTATAAATGTAATTGTAACTGTATTTGATTTTCCATGTCACCTTTAAATCCATCCAATTTTTAAACTTGACAGAAGATTTAAAAAGAATTTAGTGTTTAATGTCAAGAAAATCTTCCCAATGAGGAGAGATAAGTAACTCTTCTTCCATTTTGCTGCGCTTTCTGATGGTCATGTAATGGAGAGCATCATCACAAACTCTGAAAATGAAGAATAGAAAACAAACCTTAACTTTAGTCACTGCTGAGTCTGTCTGAAGACTGAGGTGTCAAAGGAGAAATCGTGTTTAGTAAAGCTTGTTTTCAAATTTAATTCCTATAAAAGCAAAACAAGTTTCAAACCAAGTTGATTACACTTAAGATCAAACTAAAATAATGTAAACAAGACTAAAGGGTATATGAAAAATATCTTCCTTTGTAAATTCTCAGCGTTTAAAATGTGAGTAAACAGATGTTAATATCTCCTATCTCCTAATGACACTATTTAAGTGGCATGTGAAGGTCAAGAGGCTGAGATTTACAGAAGCATGCGCACTTCTTAGGTGGCAAGCAAGTTAATATGCTGCCATCCAAACTCCCACCTTCAAAGTCGATGGTGCCGTCAGCATTAATGTCCAGCTCCTTTAACATCTCCTCCAGTTCTCCCTTCTTTAGCTTCTCCCCCAGCATGGTCTTGATTGCTTCCTTCAGCTCTTCTTGGTTGATCTTTCCATCTCCATCCACGTCAAACTTTGACAAACAGAGAAGGTAAGTAGAATCCATATACATGTAAAAACCATCATCATCTACCATTTTATTACTTAGTTGTTAACTAACCTGTAAAAAAGCTGACTGCAGCTCTTTAATTCCCAGCATACCGACTGTCTCTCCCATCATCCTGGGTCCCATTAGTTCAATAAAATCCTCAAAATCCATTAATCCACCCACTGTGGAGAGACAAGAAGCCCACTTGCTACAGCCAAATAGATACACAAGCAGTTTTTGATCATGGTTCACTTTCAGTTAAAAGTTGTGTATTATTCATTTTTTCATTACATAATGGTTATTTAATTTAATTTATTCTTTAAAGTTAACATGGAACAGGTACTAGAAATTTAAAAATTCAAATTTAAAAACAAAAATATTGAGGACCTGTCTGCTCTGATTGGTCGGCAACAATGGCCTGATATGGCTCCTCCCATGCTTTTCAATCAGCTCTGCTAAAATTAAACAACTTTATTTTTTTCTAAAATAGTACACACCCCTGAGTGTTATATGTTTAATCATTTTACATGAAAGGTAGCATTTTAAAACACCAATAAGAAAAACTACTACATGAATGAATAAAGTACACTGACACCAGTGTTTCAGTATCAACTCAAAACAAAAGCACTCTTGTACTTCTCATCTTGATCTGTTGCACTATTTCTAGCAGCTCCATTTCTGTGGGCATGTATCCCATCGTCCTCATGCATTCAGCCACATCCTTGTAATTCAGGTATCCATCCTGGTCATAGTCAAACTCTTTGAAGGCTTCTTGCAACTCTGTGAAGGTTAAGGGACACAAAGAGATTACGGCTCATGGGTGGTTGTCCTGAAAAGGAATAATCTCTTAAACACACTTTGCAGGAAATAAGAAGTATTGTATGATTAAAATATAATAAATGATGAAGAAGTTGCAAAAGAAATCATTGTGCATGGTCACATCACAGCTGGTTGAATGGTTGA
>JAVQJG010157402.1:0-45674 GCA_036024015.1 Craterocephalus amniculus
TGTGTGTGTGTGTGTGTGTGTGTGTGTGTGTGTGTGTGTGTGTGTGTGTGTGTGTGTGTGTGTGTGTGTGTGTGTGTGTGTGTGTGTGTGTGTGTGTGTGTGTGTGTGTGTGTGTGAAAGTTTACAAGAATAGGGTTGCACAACCAGTGGTGATGATGTAACCGTCCTGTCCATCTCTGTTCACAGCGCTGAATCAGTCATTTCTGTGTGCTGTAATTCAAATTACAACCCTGATCTCTGATTTCACGCTCCTCTTAGGTTTGACACTCTTACCAGCAACACAGCCTTGCAGTTGGACCCAGCTATAGATGGAGTATTCAACGGGCCGTACCCCATCGGCATCGATCCAGTAAAAAAAATTTTTTGTTCTCAAACTTTTTTTTCCCCCCGGATAATCCAAGCTGTTACCCGTGTACTTTAAAGTTGTTTTTGTCCGTTATATTTATATGTCCATATTCCTTCTGAAATCTAAATTTCTTGTCTCTTTTTTTTCCACAGATATGGAGTATATCAATCAACAAGCTGACTTTCTTGAACTCCTTCAAGATGAAGATGTCTGTTATCCTGGGGGTCATCCACATGCTCTTTGGAGTCACTCTTAGTCTCTTCAATCACCTGTGAGATTTGCATCCCTTTGTTTTTGCTCACTCGTTGCCTTTCATCCCGTGCATTATTCCAAATGTTTGTGGTTCAATTGCAGGTATTTCAACAAGCCGCTGAACATCTACTTAGGTTTCATCCCAGAGATCATCTTCATGTCCAGCCTGTTTGGCTACCTAGTTATTCTGGTCTTCTATAAGTGGGTCTCTTATGATGCACGCACCTCCAGGGACGCTCCCAGCCTCCTCATTGCCTTCATTAACATGTTCCTGTTCAACTACAATGATCCCACTAACAAGCCTCTATACAGAGGGCAGGTCAGATGAGTTTATTTATTATTTAGAGCTGTATTTCTGTCTTGGAATGAACACAGCAAGCTAACGAACTCCTGTTTTATTCCCATTATTTCTCTCTCATACCCGTCTTTGCAGATGGGTCTCCAGTCCTTTTTGGTGATAATTGCCCTGGCATGTGTCCCCTGCATGTTAATAGTAAAAACTCTGGTTCTGCGGAGACAGCATTTGTGGCGAAAACATTTGGTAAAGGGATGCACTCAAAACGTCTCACCACACTGCAGTTCTAATTACAATAAATTTATTTTATTATATATACATTTATCTCCTGAATTAAATTTTCTCCATGTTGTTTGACTGACAGGGTACGCAAAACTTTGGGGGAATCAGGGTGGGCAACGGTCCCACAGAGGACGAGGCTGAAATCATCCAACATGACCAGCTCTCGCAGCACTCTGAGGAGGAACCTGAGGTATGATAAACATGTTCTTATCACCAACCATGACATCAGATTTGTACATTTCTAGACGTTTCTAATTTTCTACAAAGGAGTAACAGACCAGCATATTGCTGAGAGAGCTGGGGGAAAAGCAGGCTGTAGAACCTTCTGACATCATTGAATAATTCAGCCACGATGGGAACATAAGCTTGTGTTTCCACTTGCACGCTGCCACAGCAACACATCAATTATGGAGAAGTGTGTCATCTGGCAAATAGGGGTCGCTATCTTTAATTTGTTTTCAAAGATATTATTGACTGATAAATTTAATGAAATGCTATTTGACTGGTTGGTGTTGAAGTTTTCTCTTGTATTTATAAACTTGCCTACATTACACTATTTAACTTTGCTTTTTAACAAATGCTGACTTGATTTTCATGGACTTAAAAGTTAAACTAAAATAGTTATGTTTTAATTAGATTGAGGAAATGAGATTAATTTGTTTTTATTTTGAACAGATAACAGGAGACATCTGTGTGTGTGTGTGTGGGAGTAATGTTGGGATTCTCTAACCACTCCTGTTTCATATATAACTGGTTTCCTGTTAACTTTTTGTTTTTATTGATGTTTGTCTGTATGTGCGCGTGTTGACGATAACCAAGCGTTGCCTTTTGTCACCTGCTTTCAAGGCGCGTGAGGAGGAAGAGGTAGGACAGGAGCTCATGCTGCACCTCCACCCTGCAAACTCTCCCTGCATGTTTAGCGGTCCTGCCTTTTGCTAGCTCTCCCTTTTGTTTTCAACCACTCCTGCCTCTCTTAGCCGTGTCTGTGTGGGTCGTGTTAGTAGGGGCAGTGTTTGTGATCGGTGTGTTCCAGGTGTTTATTGACAAAGGGTTGCCGGGATTCTCCAGACAGTGGGCATCAGTGAGCCAATGGGATGTGCATGAAGCATCTGCAGAGCGGCTGTCTGTCTGGGTTCACAGGGATCTTGTAATTTGTGGGGGTTGAGGATCTACAGTGGTTAATGGCTTCCCTGTCAATTACTTCAAAAATCACGCACACACCTGAACTGGAGTCCTCCTTTTGTGACGTTATGAAGAGTTTCATGGTAAAATGCAGTTGTGTTTACCCACAGTTTAACTTTGCGGATGTGGCAGTGCATCAGGCCATTCACACCATCGAGTACTGCCTGGGCTGTATCTCCAACACAGCTTCCTACCTCAGGCTGTGGGCCCTCAGTTTGGCTCATGCACGTAAGAAACAATTTAAGACGAATTTGGTTTCATGCTTAAGTCGGTCAGCTTACGTTCACAAGTGTGTCCCAGCAGTGAAGTGTTTGCCGTCTTTTCTGTCCTGCACAGAGCTGTCGGAGGTGCTGTGGTCCATGGTCATGCGCATTGGCCTTTCTTCTAGAAGCATCGGAGGCTTCATCCTTCTGGCCATTGTCTTTTACTTCTTTGCTGTTCTCACAGTTGCCATTCTTCTCATTATGGAGGGTCTCTCAGCCTTCCTGCACGCACTGCGACTGCACTGGTAAGTTTAGTTGAATTTGTATTTATATCCAAATTTTACGAGTTGAAGAAAATTAAATGGTTTAGTGTGGATATTTTAATGGTATAAGTTTCAAGGTTATTGTAAATCATTTATTGGTTTCACCTAAGAGGCGTTTACTGTTGCCAAATGAGTTGGAGCAACATTTAATGCAGAGGCACAGCTCCACCTGCTGGTGTTATTTTACATTTCAATGTTTCTTTACTGAACCTTGATGACAGTAGAGAAGAAATCAAAGGATCTAGCATATCAGTATGTCCCTCTGCTGTACTGTACTTTATTGTAAATGTAACGTGGTCAGCTGTTGTTGACAAGCTGAACTATGTTAAATATAAAAGCAAACAAAATGTCAGGAACTGGTTTGTGCTACTGACGTGGTGTCTTCAGTAAAAAACAAAAAACACTAAACTGTAAACATAGTCTTCCAACATCTTTTGGAACCATTGGAGCAGTAGTAGGAGTACTGGTAAATCATCTGGTTGCGGCTTGTAGTAACTCATTCTTTCCTGGCATGTGGCCTGGAATATGTCTGACTCTTGTCAGTGTTATCTTCTCCATTTGTGTTTCATCTGCTGCGGACACACATTTTATAGATCGTTAGCACGGTATGCATGCATGTTAGCTGTCTCCTTAAGTGTCTCCAGCTCTGTCCTGCTGAATGACGTCCTGCTTTCAAAATGACAGACCATGCCTTTTTGAATCTAGTGATTGGATTTCACAGCTGAATACTGTGAGTGCTCAGAGTAAATGGCCTTCACACGGTATCAGTAGTTTTTGAAGTGTAGTTTCTGAACTTTCAGCTCTCATGCAAGCAACATATCTTCTGTGTAGTAAATATACTGTAGTAATTTATGTACATTATTTTTTATTTAAATGATTATTCTTGCGTCTTACATCAGGCAAGGTTTGTAATGACATGGATTCAGGACTCTTCACATAATGGATCATCCAGCCGTCACTTAACATTCTAAACACAGATCCTGATCATTTTCCTGAAGGGAACAGGCTTAGGTGTCCGGCCGTGGGACCAGACCCAGGATGTAGAGTGGGTGTAGACTGGAATGAAGAGTAAAGGTCACTGGCTACGACTACCCCACTCAGATTTACCCAGCAAACAGTTGTTGTCATAGTTTTACTGGCAATGTTTTCTGGTTGAAGGTTTTTGACCGTGTCTCAATTTTGTCCACAGGGTGGAGTTCCAAAACAAGTTTTATACAGGTCAGGGCTTCAAGTTCCTCCCTTTTACCTTCGAAAGCATCCTGGAGGGAAGATTTGAGGAATGAAATGGTTCTCTTTCCACTCGTGCTTCATTTCTTGGGTCTGTGAAGTGATGTATATTGAGGTTTTTTTTTTTTTTGAAGTGATTTAATTTTCCACATATTGCCATGTATTCACAATTGACTACCCACTCATCAGGAACATTCGCTGCAATATTTATTCATTCAGTCATTCCTGGAAATAGCCTTGATCATATGTTGTCTTGTCTGAGAAGGTTTTTTCTTTTTTTTAAATCTTTTAGTTTATTATTTATGTAATCTTTTTTTCTTGATAAAACCTGTTTTGTTTTTCGTCTGTGAATCTTGCACAACACATAATTATAAAACAGAACTTCCTATGAAAATTTCTTGGCTGACGTTGATCAGGTAAAAAAACGTGATGTTTCCCTTGTTTCTTGTGCGTATTCTACGTAGTTGGATTGTTGTCCTCGCCACTTTAAATTGTCACCATTGTTTAGCAGTAGTCAGCATCTTGTGCACAGCGCAGCTCATCTCTTTAGCAAGTAAAACATAAACCCAGACTTTGCACGTTGCCTACCAACCATTTATAAAGCTCCAAAGGGAATACAGCTGAATTTGCCCATATTTTTGAAAACTGCCTGTATAATCCTGTTTAGTGCTTCACCGTCGCCACACCTTTTGTTTGTTTTGTTTTTCTGTTGATTTAAGAGAGGAAAAAGAAGGGGAATCTTTAAGTGGTTGATATGTGAATGATTTGTAGCAGTCCAGCTCACTTAACATGAGACTTTTTCAGCTCTGATTCCTAATAGGAACTTCATTAATCTGTGAAGTGTTGCCCTCACACAAAGAGCAGACACGTTCACCTTATCTTTCGGAAAAGGTTGACCACACACATCATGTCTGTCTCTGAAAATAAAGTGGAAAAAACCTGGTGTAAGTTGTCTTTTTTTTTTTATTAAAAAATGCACTTTCTCTCAAAAGATATACAGTAGATATAAAACTATGGCCATGAATTTTATTAGTCTTTTCAAAGTTAAACAATTAAAGCAATTTTACACAATACAGAATGTATTTGAAGAAAAGTTGAGAAATTTTATTTGAAGATGTTTTTGAGTTGGAAGTTATTTAATTTATATAAGGCTTTTATTTGATATCAGTTGGATTAAACAATATGGTTGCATCAAAGTTAAGGGAGAGTGCAGGATTTTTAGGATAAATTAATAAAAGTAAAATTATTAAACCGTAACAGCACTAAGCTGATCATTCTGTAAGTGAAGTCTTCGATACAGTTGTGTTTTGAGTAAGACATGCACAATTGCCTAAAAGGAAACAACAGTACAGAAAGATCAGGTAAAACACTTATAATGAAATCATGTATCTCTACATGCAGTTGTGCAATCAATCCTCATGATGGCGTAGTTGCTGGAAGAGTGAGAGACATGTTTACCCTTTCTGTGTTGGAAGTTGTGATAAGAAATACCCACATTCTTGTCTATCAAATTCATTATTTGGATTACCTACATACCTTTTGAACTTGGGACCTGCAATGTAATACTATTGACTTGGCATGCTTTAAAGAAGTTACCCATAAATACACTGAATTAGCAGTTATGTGCTTTGCACATAATGACTCTTTTGTTCCACGTCACTCTGTAATTGACTGGGTTGGCACAGTCGATGGCTATTCTGCCAGGAGTGCTAATAGTTGAGTCCATTTGCATCCACACCCATTTTAAAAGGACTTGTTTGACTTGCTAATTTCAAAGCATTTAATTCTTAAAAACATTAACTTTTCATACAAATCAGCAAACATCGTTAATAGTGTGAGGCAAGGCAGGTTTCTTTACAGAACACATTTCATTCACAGGACCTCATATTGTGTATACAGAAAGGTACACAAGATTAGGAAAGGACAACAAATTAAAAACATCAAGTTTAAAATTCAAGCTTAAAAGAAACAATATTGTAATACAATGTTCCTGCTAAACTTATTTAAAGATTAATAAACAATTTAAACTGGTAAATGATTTTTATTTAATTAGAATCTACTGAAAGCTTTAACACTACGTTATTTGTGTTCACTGAGAATGAACCCGTTCAAAAACATAAAAAGTAGAGCACACTGATGATGTTGCTGCCAACACTAAGTCTATAATGGTGGCAACTTGGGAGGCCCAACCAAAAAAATCTTGAGCCACTGGGATGAAGAACATGTTCTCCAGTCACATGTTTTTGTTTTTTTCCAGGGGTCTGCATACTACGGCCTAAGGTAATAATAGAGCTCTGTATTTATGTTGCAGTTTTCTCTTCGAAAAGCTCATTTAATTTGATATTTCCCAGTGTGTCATGTATAACCAGGGGTGAAAGCAAGCTTGCATAAGAGCCCCAGAAATCTTGCTGTGTTTACTCTTCCAAGGACTTTAACTCTGCCGTTTCAAAGGAAAAATCCCAGTGAGAGCAAGCTTATTATTGTGCTTCTTTATCTAAGGCAAACACTGAGTGCACTTTAGCTTGGGAGAAAACTGTCTCCAGGAATGTTGTGTTTCTTGTAAGGTTATAGAAGATTTTTTCTTTGGGATAACAGAAATGCTTGTGCAGCTGTTGCGGTGCTGTAGGCCTTGGTGTCTTCTTGATCTAGGTACAGAAAAACAGGACTCCACCATATTTTCTAAGATGGTTAAAAGCAGCTACATCAACACGCCGTCTGAGTGTGTCATGAATTTGGATTGAAACTCGCTGGCGTGACTTGAGGATATTACCCATCTTTGTACAATGACAACCCCCCCCCCCCCCCCCCTCCTCCTCCCCCTTGTTAAGGTACACTGAAGCTGTGGAATAATATTGATGTTCTTTTTCTGTCTTCTGGTTTCTATCACACACAATTTTAATGCTCAGTGCTGAATTCAAATTATTACATATCTTAGAAACTCATAAGTGATGTCATTGTTATTATATTAGAAATTATGAAATATATGTCCAAATATATGTCCTAAATAATGTTTAAAATGAGAAAGATGTTAAATGTTCAATGTTAACCCAGCTGTATTTCTGGAATCAACCAGATTTTATAGGAACACACACAATCACATGTATGCACTTGTTTTCTTCCATCATCTGAGAGGATGTTACATTAAGTTGAACCCTTTTATTTACCTTGAGTTATTTAACCCTTATGCTTAACCTAGCCTTAGCCTGAATCTAAACCTAAATCTTAATCTTAACCTAAACCTAGCCTTAAATCAGTTATTTGAACTAAAATTGTATGATTTATTATTATTTTTGAGACCCCAAAATTGTGTTTAAATTAACAAATCATCTCAACAACAAGACAGTGTCTGGTTTCATTAGTTTTGGACTTTGAAGAAAGCCAAGAACGATAAGGTTTGATTTTGACCCAGTGGAATACATGGAGCAGCTTAGTCCAGGGACCATGCAATGATATCAATGCCTAAAAAGTATATTTCTATATGGATTAAAAGGGGTCACCGAAAAGAATGGCTCTGCAAGAATACAGCTACAATGTCAACAATGCTAGAATAAAGCCATTTGAATTCCCACTGAGCTGACACAATCTGTTCACGCTGGTTTGTCTGGGTCCTGATCCCCTCTGACTTACACCTGCAACACAGCAGGGCTAAAGTCTGTCGTATTGTTAAGACAAGATGCCGTAAGCTGTCACAGGAGGAATGTGGAGACACTGAGAAGTGAAACTGTACAGGAGACCTGAATGACTAACAGACACAGGTGAGTTGAGGAAAGCAGAAGCAATTCTTGGCACAAAAAGCTCAGGCCCTTCCTCGCCGTAGGGATTTCATTACCTCGCCTCCAGATAACCTTGCTCTTCAAACAGTTTTCCACGACCTTTCTAACCCAAAGCTATTGTTTCCAGGCTCATTCTTTTTTTTCTCATGCTGATTTGGCCGATTACATCAAGACGTTTGAGACAATATAATCTGACAGTAATGACAGTGCCGAGCATGCAAACAAGCTCCGTACCTCAGAGAAAGACAGTTGCGTGACTCTAAAAGTTAAAGGATGGTGAAGGAAGAAGGGGAAAAAAACAAGTGACTAACTGCTCCTGGCTCAAGATCCAGAAAGACATGTTTGCTTCTTTCCTCATTTATGAAAACTTTCACCACACCCACAGAACTTTTAATATTTGCTTATGTATGCGTGTCAGTTTATGTTGTTAATGCAGAACAAACACAAGTGGCCATAAAAAGCCAGTATCAGCTACCATGTTGAGCCTCTAATACCATAAAAGCTGTCCCTTTTTGGTCTCATTGGAGGTTTAGGTAGGTGGGTTATCTCTCCAAATTGATATCATTTCCTGAGTTTCAACATAATTAGTGTGATAAAAAATAAACCATCCTCACCACTACAATTCATTCCTATAGTCTGTATGAAACTTAGACTCCTTTGCAGGCTTGCAACAAGTCAGGGGACAAGGTTCACTGTGGGTACTCTTGAGTCTGTGTGTGTGTGTTTGTGTGTGTAACTACGCTTTAAATACAGTACATGTGAGCAGGCGTTCATGTGCTGCAAATCCAAACAACTACTCTGGCAGCATTATTGTTTCTCTCCATGAGCTTACCCACACTGAAATGTAACCTTTAAAGGGTTTAACTTGTTGTCCCCTGTTTTGGTTGGGTTTCATTTCCAGTTTTTGAGTTGAAAAGTTCTCTGAGTGCTGTGCCGGCCAGTTGTGTGGCTTTTTTAATGCCAGTAGTGCCCCCATGCTGAGGGAGGAAAGACGCCGCAGAGGGGAGGAAAACAGGCAGCAGCAGCAGCATCAGGTCTCGCTACTCTTTGTTGTGAATGCTTTTGTTGTTCTTCATCCGTTTCCAAGGACAGAATAAATAGCTCTGCCTAACCAAAGGCATTTGCCTCCCTCACTGCGATGAATGCGCCACCATGAGAAACATATTACCAGCGGTTGCGAGTGTTTTGCCTCCTGGAAATTCTCTCTCTCTTCTCCTGTTTCTCCCTTGCGAGAGCGTCTGGGACACGTGAAAGAAATGTTCTCCATTATTTGTCCCGGTCAATTTCTGGAACAGAGAGAATTTCAACCAGGCTGTGATTTGTCACAGTTGGCCTTATTGCTGTTAAATACTGCAGGAATTTGGAGCTGAGACACTCAATATCAGGTGACTGTCAGGGTTTCTGTTTTTTGTTTTTTTTTTGGGTCCGTTTATACCAACCTGAACAGCACACATCATTCAATTTCATCTAGACTTAATGCCGACCCTACAACCCCAATGGCAAGAGTGAATGAATTTCTTAATGAAAGAGAACATCAGCTGAACACAATCCAGCATGATGAAAAACTGATGAATTAGTCATACTATGCTGCTCCCTCAACTCATATGAGCTGGAAAAGCTGAAAAAAAGCTGGAAAAACAGATTCCTAGATCAAGATTTTTTCCCACACATTACATTTTCCTTGAATACTCTGACATTAATGTCGTCTCTATAATGGCACACTAATGAAGAGAGCAAGCGTTAAGGAATTTCCCATTATGTAAGGTGCGAAGGAAACAATAGAAAAAAAACTGGTGCACCGAGACTGATCTGGCGATGGTAGGATTGAGAGAGACAGAGTGAGCTACACCACGGCAACAGGAGGGGACATATGACAAGCAAAAACAGAGGTCAGAGAGGAAATCTCCTTCATGAAAGGACCTGGGAGCGCTCCTTTCATGTTTTAGAGTGAGGAGCAGGCCATGCATGGAGACAGCAAGAGTTCTGCAACGCCTTACGGAAATAAACACCTAAACGTGGTAACGTGTTCCCCTTCTGTTGCTTTAGGAATCTTAGAGATGCACCCTTCATTGATCCCCCCCTGGCCTTCCTGGCTGAGAGAAAAAGCCAGAGCTGAAGGAGCCAGCCCAGGGGGGTGGGCTTGAATCCATGGGGGTCTCTTAGCTGACTGAGTAGCTCGTGGATTGCTAGACCAGCTGAATCTGCTTGTACTGAGAGATGCAGCCTGTGTGTGAGAACACTGAACCAGACTAGGCAAAGAAAAAACACAAACAACACCTGTTCGTACCCAGATAAACTAGCGGAACAGCGTCAGACTTTGTGATTAAGTATGTAGACCAAGCTTTTTAGTGTCACAGCCACCGGTGAAACTGAGGTGTCTGGCACTTTGCTGCAAAGTCTCTAAGCAGAGTCCACCTGTGTTGGAATTGCACTTCTTGGTAAAACAAAAAGGCTTACAGAATCAGATTTTTTTGCCGTCATGATAAGAGGTCAGGCCACTTTTTTTAACCAAGAGCAAAGCACACCAACACACTTTTCTAACTTCTAACCTCTTCTCACAGTATAAATTAGGTGTGTCTGATACCTTTGTGATGTCGATGCTATTCTGCAGATTCACATCAGACATTCCAGCCTGATGGTTGATTTAGTTTGACTTGAAACAACTTACACATACATTAACAAGGTCAATATTTGTGGAAGAGGAGGGCTTGTAAGTTCACACATCAATAGTACATTAAATGCATCTACACAACGGAGGAGCTTGTCTTGACAAAAATAATGTAATAATGTTAGAAAAGTAAAACACGGCTTGTTTGATGTCTGTTGTCAAGGCTCCAACAATAATTTTGTGAAGCATTTACATTTTTCCAAATTTATTTGAGCCCACGTCACTGCTCGTTGTTATGATTCTCTCAGACGACACATAACATTTGACTGTCATAAAAAAGTGCTTTACATAAACAAATATTTGATTGGTCATGATAGCTCTGTGCTGCAGCAGTGCGTGGTGCATGGATCAGAGCGCTATTCAAATATCACCCCTGCGTCAGCAGTCCTTGGTTAAATAACTGATTGTTTAGACCTTTACAGGTGAATCGAGCCTTTCCAACTCTCTAAGAGCTTTACGGTTTAAAATCCTGGTTCTGGATCTTCACAAATGTTAAGGGATCAAAGTCTGAAGAGCCACTGCCAGACCTGTCTTAAGTTGTGGTATGACATGAAATCTGCTGAGTGCCGACAGCAGAAACATCCTACTTCTGCGGTTTGGTGTAATGTGAGGAAAAACTGCTTATCTTTGTGTTCTTTCTTTAAAACGTTGTCCAGAAAGAAAAATTGATTTTTCAAATGAATTTGCCTCATTGCAGAGTTTAAAAGCAATATCTGTTGGCCTATGACCTTTAAAAACCATTATACTAGATGATGGCTGATGGAAGTTGTCTGCCATGCTTGGTATCATCTTCTATGTTTGGATCAGTTTGAGCCAAGTCATTTTTTTGATTTCCAAGCCAGTTTTGCAGCACACTCACCAGGTAGAAGACTGCACAAACTGCAGCCACAGCTGTCTAAATTCACTAAATGTACTGTTCACTTTAAAGGTCAATGTCGTGTCAACTGAACTTGAAATAGCATTTTTGTAAATGCACATATTTGTGTGTAAATGCATGTTTACTGCAGAATAGAAACATCAGCTCCCTCTGACTTCACAAACCCCATTAGGAAGATAGCTGGGAAGAAAGCATGAAAGACAAGGTTTGAAACAAGGAAGGAGGTCAGTTATGAACATTTTTGACATTCCTCAGCCCCATGCAGCAGCAGGATTTTCTTAAGAGGAAGGAGCCCATCCAACCAAGAGCCAGTGGAGCAGGACCCCGCAGGAAGCCCTGCTTTCTCCTTATCGGCTGCAGCATAGCTGGAATGGCTCAGTGCCGAAGACAAGAGGAAGAACACAGTAAAGCAAGAATTCAGGACATTGGGAGGCAGGGATATTGTTCAACCTGACGCAAGTAAACAAGCACGTATGTGCATGAGCGAGAAAGAAAGAGAAAGAAACCTTACGACGCTGTAAAGTATTTCTCCGAGTTCCTCTCAACAGGATGCTGGCATTTCCTGTTCAGAGAGGCGGCTGGATATTTAGGGAAAAACTGGCCCAAGAGAGGACCTTTGTTTTCTTTTTGATACTCAGTTTCTGTAAATGGACAAGCTGAGATGAAAAGCTGATGCACTGCAAGCAAAACTGCAACTGTTTTAGGCCAAAACTACTTTATTTTTACTGACCATAACAACTTGCAATACATTTAACCAGAAGGGTCCTGTTGTTCTTCATCAGAACTAATTAGGAGCTCTAATCAGCCAAACATCACTAAAGACTCGGAAAATCATATCCGATCATTATAGTTACATCGAGTTTTTTACATACAGTACATAAATAGTTGATGCTTTCTTATGCTGCAGTGTTACTTAGGTAGAAAGAAGAGAGAATTGAGAATATCATACTGTTATGCTTATATAAAACCTCACTGGTAAGAATTTTATCAATCTCACTGCCATTTAGCTGCCATGGTGGCTAATGCAAACTGATAATGTAATATTTTTTTATTACAGTTTAATTGGTTAACCTGTATAAAATGTGTGGTGGTGTGTTTCCCTGTAAAAACACCCATCTGGCATTGCAGTTTCCTATTTGAATGGCAATTTTTAGGCAAAATGACAGAGCAACCAATGGCATGAGTGGGAACTATATTAGAGTATCGATTAATTCAATTTCTCGTTTCCCTCTTTTCTCTTCTCATCTGTCCCCCTCCTCCAAGTGGTAGGACTGTCACAGTTTAAATAGTAATTTTTAAACAATGAATAAATTGGTTTAAATTCTTTTTTCCATTCAGTTAAGTATTCCTATTTACAGTAATTGATTTGTCTTTTTGTTGAACCAAATATAATTCAGGCCATGCAGTTTGGGTTTTTTACTGTTCTCCGTTAGAATTTTGATTCATGATCATATTTCCTAACCCTGTGTACTTGGAAATGTGACAGTTTTATTGCTTAATGAAAATGTTGTTAAATCAGTATAACATTACTTTGTGTACAATTGGGCTGATAGTCAAGTGGTTTGTACCCCTTGTATAGAAGATGAAATCATGTTTAGCTACATTAAGGCCTAAATTTATCGGCCTCATTTTGTTTTTTTCTTACCTTTTTCTTCATTTCCTTAGTATAAAATACTCTATTTTTGGAGCTACAATTAATAACACAGTCTTACAAATTTCGCTCAACACCTACCAGTAAAATCTGATGATATACCGGGTACAAAGGCTGTACACCAACACATATGGGGATAGGAATAAACTTGCTTATTATTTACCAATTCCTTTCCAAAACTCTTGAATTATCCACGTGGCCAAATGGAAAGTGTGCCTGGTTATTTCATAATTGATCATCAAGATAAATAAAGCAACAATCTGGTTGTTATCTGGACTTAGAGAGCAGTTAACACTTATACGTATATTTTCTGCAACTCAGTGCTGTTATGAAAAATAATTACACAAAGTTCGATAAAGTATATTTCTTATGTTTTGCGACGCATGCCATCAAGATTTATTTATTTTGACAATGTCCGCAAGGACAAGTGCAAACCTTCCATAAGTTCAAGAGCAGAATACAAAAGGAATAAGTAAAAGTTTTACATAGAAAATAAGTAAGACATGATGTAATGAGGGTAACATTCATACACTGGTTATAAAATCAACCCTATGTTTTACAGATTAATCAAACTCAAAATACACATATCATTATTTATAAAGAAATTATTTCCAATTTTGCTGCTCCCGAAAATTTGAAGGCAAGTCACATTTATACATTTCTGGGCCATCAGTCAACCATGATATTCTGTTTTAAACCTCACAGTTCCCTCTTACATACATGAGGAGCAGAAACTCTGAAGGCAACTTTGTACAAAACATCTTGTGCAACTTGTGCAGTAGCCAAAACAAAAACAAACAAACCAACAAAAAGAAACATTAAAAGTGAAAAAAATTAAGTTTCAAATTGTATTTGAACACAGAGGTGAGGTCAAAAAAGTGGCAAAATATAATGCAAAGGTCAGGTGATGAAAACATTGGGTCATGTATAATAGTTAATATGTACAGTACATGGTGTGCCAGCTGACTACACTACATGAACCTCTGGTTTCTTAACCAAAGTCCAAAAACAATAAAAAAAAAGTGCTCAATTGTTCTTAAAAAAAAATCAGAATGCTACAACATCAATCTTAAATTTTAAACTCAGGCATTTTTGCGACTTTGAATGCTTAAGGGGTTGAGGTGATAACACACACATAAATAAACATAAAACAGTGAAAAATTTAAACATCTGGCTTCAGCATAGACGCTCCTCTGTTACAATTCCTGTTATCCAGAGTCCTCTTGAATGAAACTCATCACAGGCAGTAAAGGCAAGCTGAAATGCAGCTTTTGATGAGTGATGTCATTCCTCTCCTCTGTTTCCCAGTCCAAAAAGTTAAATGGGTAAAAAGAAGTCAGTGCAGGGTTGAACAAGCCACAGTGATAAGCTGAGTCCAGTTCAGTTCTGTCACTTTTAAAGGCAGCAGTGCAGTCGTGCGTGTCTTCTCCCACTCTATATTCTCCGCCATCCCTCCCATATTTCCCCTGTGCAGCTACTACAATCAGCACAGAGGATAGTTTACTGACAGTCACACAAACACCCAGAGGTATCAAACCGCTCACACATCAGCTCACAGAAATCACAGCAGTAGAGGCAGCCAAGCATACAGCAGCCATAGAGCATGGTCCTGGGTCAGAGCGAGACCAGAAAGCTGCAGAGTCACTGGCTTCCAGCCTCTGCTCCGTGGAGTACAAACTCATCAAGTCTCCCTGTCGCTCGACAAACAGCGATCAGCAGATCAGCTCCTGCTGGATTTCAGTCCGCGTGGGGAACGGGGACTCGCTGAAAGAAAAAGCATCGCGACCCGCCTTCAGCTCGCCCTGCCCGGGGCACATGAGGTACGAGCCCATCAAGTCCAGGTCGGGGGACGGAGCCGGGCTCTCGGGCTCCGACTCCGACTGGCTCATCTCTGTTTCGTCCAAAGAGGAGGCCGACCTCATGTGGAGGTGCGGTTGGGAGTGGGGATGGGAGTTCAGCCAGGGGTGATTGAGGCATTCCTCCGCCGTGGCTCTCTTCCTGTACACACGAAACACAATAACAGTGTGGATGAGTGGAAATTCTCAAAGAGTTTATACAACCAACGCATTGCTTGGATCACTATTCACTCAATCCATCCTCTCAGGCTGGCCGTGTTCATTTTCGGAACGAATTCAGAAAAACCACATGAACAGGCCTTTTTAAATTTGCCCCCCCTCCCTCTTTCCTTTCACCTCTCACCAATAACCAAAATTAGGGCCATCAATCTGCCGCAGCTGAGAGATGCCGAGACAGAAGCCGCTGCAATATTTTCACAAAAATCGCTGTGGGAAATCAAGGCTTCGGGGCTGCGGCAGTTCATCAGAATTTGGGTAAGACAGACAATAATAGCTTTTTAATCTGATGTCTACATAAAGATAGCTGACCGAGTTCTCTTCCTTTTAAATGAGGCGAGCTTGCGGCCACCTGTTGCAGTAAAAGGAAATGACTTCTTGACTAAGTGACGCAAATCTTGTTACCACAGACACTCATACGGATGCACTTCCGCCGACTTCTAACCTGACTCACATCCTGGGTGTTTAAATCCCCTCGAGGCAACGCTGATGGAAATGTTTCCGTTTTACTTGTAATTAAAATCTGATTAGCTTCATGTTTACTGTCGAATGGCCTCACCTGGGATTTTTCACCAACAGCGACTTAATAAAGTCCACAGCCAGGGAGGAGATCCCCTCAAACGTGTCCTGTGAGTAATCCACATTGACCTGGGAGATGTTAAGGAATGTCTCCTGTTTGTCATCACCCAGAAACGGAGACTCTCCGGTCAACATGACGTAGGTCAGGACCCCAATGCTCCTGAACATGGTAAGGAAGGAGGAGACAAAAGGTTACAGATACATACCGTTCTGAGACTTTGAGATACTTGAAAAACTGATTTGGCTGACTTCCGTAATGTTCCAAGTCATTAATCAGAGGCAAGTAAGAAGCAAGAGCTATCTTGTGGTCAAAGGTCTAGACATTTTTTGCAATTTTGAGAGCTGATGTCACTGTGCTGTCTGGCTCCGTTTTCAGAGGAAAACTGCAGACTGAATGAGTTTGGAAGCCCTAAAATAAGTGCAAACAGTCTGACAAAAGTAACACACTTACCACATGTCTGTCGCCGTGCTAATGGGTTCGTAGTTCAGTATCTCTGGTGCTGCAAGAGAGACACATGAAACCAATTAGTCCTGAGATAGAACACCCGAAGTGAAAAGGCACAGGTGGATCTGGGAGTTTAAAAACTAAAAGCAACACTCACCCACATACTCTGGGGTTCCCAGGATCTCCCTGACTTCTGTGATTTTGTCCATGTGCCTGGACAAGCCGAAGTCCACAATTCGAATGTCTCCAAGTGGCTGTGCACTGGTCAGCAAGATGTTCTGGGGCTGGAAAGGTAAAGACAAAGATTAAGCAAACATATGTTGCATAATAACCAATTATAAATCAAGCAGCCTGAAATCTTACAACTGATGTCATTTAAAGTAACTAGCCCTGAGAGCATTAGGGGTGTTCTCATCATTCAATGTATGAGTTGCTGCTCTAAGGACAGATTATCCACTAAGCTAGTCAGGCCACGCTGGAAACAGGTAGCATGTATCTGCTAAACCCTCGGATGGCCCATTTGGTTAGTGTGTGTGAATACTGGGACGTACATACAATTGGGTTACTTTTGATCCAAGCTGGCATAATGACAGAGTTGGGTGGAATAAACAAGATAAACAAAAAGAGCGAAATACGGACCAACTAGCACAACAGTGTCAGTAATGTCTACCAAACAATACAGAGGACACCAAACTCCGAATGACATTCATCCCTTAGAAGTACTAAAGTACACTATATTGTTTGAAAGGATAGCTGTCACTAAAGCAAAGATTTCTAAAATAAGTTGTGTAACGTGTAAGGAGAAACCAGACACTTTGTCAACTTAAAAGAAAGGTAAGGAAATCTCAAAGATGATGGCCTTTTTACCTCATGACCCATTAAAGAAAACATGATAGTTCTGCCAGGTCCCTTTAGCGACCGAGGCCTTGTGGGAACAGTGTCGTGACACACTGAATGAGCTCTGGTTGCATAACAGCAATAATATCTTTTGCAGTCTAACCCTCGGGGGGGAAATTGTCCTCTATTTTCACATAACCTCTCACTGTCCTTACTTTCAGATCAAGATGGACCACATTGTTTCGGTGCAGGAAGGCCACTCCATTCAGGATCTGCTTCGCCAGTCGTATCACATCTTTCTCTGTGAAAGCGTCGTCATTGTCGGCAACACACTGATTGAAGATTTCACCAC
The DNA here is from genome assembly GCA_036024015.1 of Craterocephalus amniculus. Classification (NCBI taxonomy): domain Eukaryota; kingdom Metazoa; phylum Chordata; class Actinopteri; order Atheriniformes; family Atherinidae; genus Craterocephalus; species Craterocephalus amniculus. The sequence goes on from JAVQJG010157402.1 coordinate 17,365, forward strand.
CAGCGGCACTGCAAGGAAAGCACAGGAAGAAAACTGAATGGATAGCCTTCCAGAGGAGTTTAGTTTGGCTTACTTTCAGTTTGGATTGTTCTGTTTTACTTGTCATAATAAATTGTGCGTCTTAAAAATGAAAAAATATCCCCTTCCTCCAAGTTCAAATCACAAATATTCACAAGGGAAATACCAGCCCTTCCCATTTATACAATTTTGGTGAGCTAACCCAAAGTGATTTCCACTTTCTTAAAGATTGCATAACAGTATACCTACTGGAAGGAGCAAAGTCCATCCACATCTGCACGCAAGTCAAACATCAATCAATATAATTTTAGGTACCCCGCCTCTGAATGTTCCTCTGTCTGCTGAAGGGAAAGTTACTGAGATAAGAATGGTTTATCAGCCAACGGTGGATAAGATCCATTATTGCCTGATATATTGTAACTGGATTCTGAAAAAAGTATATGGAAGCAGAGGCTATGTGCATAAAATTTAAGTTTAGAATAATTTGAAACAGAAAAGAAGTAATGTTAAACTATATAAAACTAATAATAATAATTATAATAATAATAATAATAATAATAAGAACAAAAAGTGTGATGGAGGTAGTGTCAGAGTAGTAACCTAATACTGTGTGAGCCTAAGCCTGTAAGATCTACTAACTGTTTGATCAAAGCTAAGGGATTATCCTCTTTTTGGGGGGAATTTTGTTATGAGACACTTCAATGTTGACTTCTGTGGGGTTTTTTTTTTTAAAAAGGAAGGAATAGCCAGATTCCTGTTGGATCTTTCCACAGTTATGCAACACAGTTAAGTAAGGTGGAGACACGGTGGATTTATGTTAGATGCTACATCAGTCAGATCAATGCCTGGAGCTGACAGTTCACCCCCAAAACTACAAAACTGCGACCATGTGTGAAGGATTTAGAAGGCACACATGCTTTTTATCCTCAGAGGAATACTTTGTGACCAGGCCCTGGCATGACTGTTACATAACTGGCAACTTCTAATCTCCTGTTAGACTCTGAGCCCTACTTTTTTTCTTAATTACAGCATATAGTTTAAAGACATTATTTTTTATTACAATATTTACGTTTGCTCTGCACAACAAATGCATTCTGCCTACTTCCTTTTAGAGAAAACATGCCTGGAACCCACCCATTTACGACTAGTTTCAGAGCAGTGGGCTCATTCTGTACATATGAAATACTGACGTATATAAAACACATTGACAAAATTTAACCCAAAATGTTCGACTCAACATGAAATACATTTACTGCTCATATCCAAGTGTTTCTAAAAAGGACCTGAAAAAACAATGCAACACACTTATTTCAATATGTTAACAGCAGGGAGCTCTTCGGGGATTTTAAGTCTTGATAAAGAAGATTTTGTTTATATCCAAGATAAAACACATTTTCACAGAGGGATTTCTTACTTCCCTGAAGTCTAAATGTTGTCGTGATTTCCATCTTTCCAAGAAAGTGCATGTGCTCGCTTCTGCAGCGTATGCACACACATCCCTCTAGCAGCCCACAAGAATAAACAGACTGCAGCCAAAATGTGCAAAATGTGCAAGGGCACATTGAGGCTAAATCATTTGAGGACGCGAGTCAAGAGTAAATATGAACATCAAACCCTGAATAAGGAGGAAAGAGGAAGAAAAAGAAGAAAAAGCACGAAAACAAGTCATCTTTTTTTTTAAGGTTCATATATGGATCCACAGGCAAAACTAGTTAATGGAAGGCTTGCTGGTTAATAAGCAGGATGGGTGCTCCTACAAGTCTCTATCAGGACCCTGTCAACCATGAGAAATTCACAGCTATAACTGTTGTACAAAAAAAAAAAACACTTTTCAGAGCACAGAGATGAATCGGCAATGGCCATCTGTTAAACTCATCATTACGCTGGAGGTTTCCGTTGTACTGACTCACACAGGGCTGCACTTTGAAAGACGACGAAAAACTCAGCTTCTGTCATTTCTCTGACATTGACGAGGATGTGGTTGTGGCTATAAGACGTCTATGTGCACAGAAGACTTCATACCGGCATGGCGGTGTGCTACTTTGCCTCGCTCGATGCTTGCATTTAAACCCACAGGAAATGGAAAATAGCATCGCAATTCTTGAAACTGTTGCTGAAGTCCGTTTAGAGATCCGGCTTTTTTTTTGTGAATGCCTCTGCAGCTTTCAGGAAGCACGTACAGTCAAGTCCATAATAACTGACACTTAAAAAGCCGGGCTAATAAGTACTAAAATATTGTTCATGTGCAGATAGAGGAAGTGTGGACCTGTGCCGACTGACCTCCTGCTATGTTTTCTCTGCAGGCATGCAGGGGTGAACTATGGTGCTACTTCCCCTTTCACACTTCACTCAAGGGGTCAAATGCAACCCTCCCAACAGAAAAGCTTTTGTTCTGCAGAAGATTTTCATGTCTGGGATGAGAATGACTAGCAAGTACTGATGAGGAAAAGGCCTGCTGCTCGGTCACCGAACTCTACTGGAACCCGGTCAGGCCAATGTGGTGCAAACGTAATTGCACAGTGTTATCTCCTTTCAGTGAGGCGAGAGAAGTAAATTAAATGCTTAGTGACCTTAACAAATTCTACTCAAAGTTTGTCATGAGAGCCGTCAGGGGGCACTTTTTGTTAAACCACATCATTTATCCAGAGCAAGGCTGCAAGTGTCACCTTGCTGGGTCTATGTGACCCACGTCATGCTAGTTTACCTGCAGACAACACACCAGCTTTAATACTGAAAAGTAAGTTATTACAGAAGCACATAACTTTTTGTAGCAGAGTATTGTCATTTTATTTACAGCAAGCAGCGTGCAGGTCGGCATTTAAAGTGACAGTTCCTGTCATCTGCGATGGCAAGAAACTAGAGGCTGAGGCAAGACCGAGAAAAGCGAATAACCACAAAGAGAAAACTTCCATATAAGGCAGACTTCATGTACCAGTAATGCGAGGCTGTGTGTTTCACATGTGTGTGTGCTTATTCACAAAGAAAGAGCAGCGCTTTGCGTGTGCAAATGACAAGATATGGTGTTTGGTATTCATGAGATTTTGTGTGAGGCCTTCCCCAAAAGGAGAGTTATAACCAATAAAGCAGGAAGTGGATGACTATGTTCTTCTTAATCACCCAGAAGGCCAATAATGAAAAGTTTTTTTGAGTAATAAGATAGATAAGGATTGTCCCATTTTACAGAATGTCATCACATTTTTCCCTCTGAGGTTCAGATTTTGACTAAACTTTATAAAGGTCGTTTGACCTTTAAGTTTACCACATTAGGGACAGACTAAATTTGTCTTTGATGTTGTAGAAGACTTTGAGGTCTGTAAGACACAGCGTTGACTTACCACTCCAAAACAAGGATGATTTCAGAGTTGGTTTCATAGACCTCATGCAGTGCCACCACATAGGGGTTTGCCTTGGCCGACTCCAGCACAGCAATCTCGTTCAAGATGTCCATGCGGCAGTCCGCTCCCTTCCGCCGCTTTCGCAGGAACTTGGCAGCATAGTGATTCCCTGAAGCCTTATCAATGCACTTCTTCACAACTGCAAACTTTCCCCTGGGAAACAAAAAACGAAGAAAAAAGGAGACCAAAGAAGTTATTAATAAAGATGTAGAAAAATCACAATCACATTTTTTTTTCCTGCTGGATTAAATCTAGGATTGAAACTGCTACAACCACTGGACTGTGCGCATAGTTGTTAAACGAACATGAGGTGAAATGTAATTTACAACAGAGTGCACCATGAAAAGCTTGCCAAACAGCAACGGGCGCAACATCGGAGCTGAGATTATGGAACAGTACAGAGATAAGAGAGGTTAAATGGCATCATTTGAAAATAGAGACCGTTATTGACTGTTGATATGCTCTGCTAAAGAGGCGTTGTTAAACATTCAGTTAAGCGGTCCCTCCTTCTCCTCCTCTTCCTTTAGCCATGAAGAGGGACTGACAGAAGCCTGATAAGCTTGACACTTTTGGCAAGAACTGCTGAAAGTGGCGAAGGACCTGATAAGGGGACTACCACTTTATAGGTCAAGCAAAAACAAAAAGATGCAGTATCTCAGTTCCAAGATGTCACGTGTGAAACGCGTTAGAAGAACGAGCGCTCACTCTATCCAGAGCGTTCCCTTCCATTCAGTTTTGTAAATATACATTGATGGATTCAAGGGAGGCGGTGAGGGTCATCCATGGGTGTGGGCAGGATGTCCGATGTGTGCAAAATTGCCACTCTGTGTCAAAGCAGCACAATCACTAGCTGTCCCTCCCACGCTGATAATGAGGCCTTGTCCATTTCCCTTTCTTCACAGCTGACAGCAGCATGGACAAATGGAATTGTGTTGACGCCTCCGCCCAGACCCTTAGCCAGAGACTGATTCTCCTTTGACAGTCCTACAAAAGCTGACCAGTCACAGTGGCCTCGAGACCAAGACCACCCACCTGACCCACTCTAGTTATGCCAGGCAGGGGGTCGCTGCTGTTTTTGCTCATGTTAGAGCCTAAACAGCATGCAGAATATACACGCTGTAACTTCAACACCAGTGAGCGTCACAGTCCACGCAGCAGAAGCCTTGGGAAACTGAACACAGAATGAGAAGAAACGACTGAAGAGGGCAGAGTCAAAATGAAGAGGGTGAGTTAGAAAAGTCCAGTCAGCATGGTGCCAGTCAGTTTCCCACACAGCGTTACTCCAAGACCACTGCGTTTCTGACCAAAAACAGCAAAACTTCTGGCTCAAGTCGGATTTCAGTTTTGGCTCCAATTCTGGCTGCTGTGAGGCCGGGTTCACTGCTGTGCAGTCTCCCAGTCTTGCCGATTGGTGATGCGTCATCGTTCAGGGTAAAAAGGCAAAAGCCGTCAGAGGCTTTTCATCCTTAATTAGCCAAGTTCAGATCTGTGGGCTGGGAACTACGTATGGAGAGAAAAGAAACCAGCAGTGGCTGTGGAAAAGAGCAACAGGAGGCTTTTCTGAGGTTGAAAACAGGTCAGAGGTTACTAAACAAGACCATCTTCCAGATGGCCTGCTCACACACTTCCATGCTTTTTATGCACAAAAAAATTGATTTTATTATAAACATGAAGTTAGCTTTTAAATGTTCTTTTAGTTCCACCATCACATTGCATTTGCCTTGTTAGTTTAGAGAATTTAATTTTGACCAACACTGAATAATTTTATGCCAGGGTTCTGTCTGGACCTGAAGCTATTTTGCAGATTAAACTGTTCACTTTTGGTTCAAACTGTCTGAAACAAGTCTGTTATCAATCATGAACATTACTCTGAGACAAAACCAATTCCTCTCCAGCACTTGACCCGGTGATAATTTGATTGAGAAATTGGTTTCCTGTGGAGTCTGTGTGTTGTCTCCCTCAGCAGGGCACTGACTCATGTCTGATGTGCAATGAGACATGACAGCTCTCACTGCCCGCTTTACATAGACACTGACAGGCAACAAGACTTCCTCTTCCTGCTTTCAAGTCAGCCACATTTTTGTGCCTCTCAGCTCATTATAAAATGTTATATATCATGATGAAAATTTAACAGCAAAACCCACAAGTCTAATTGTTTCTTGCAATCTGGAGAGACTTATGCGACATTGTAAACAATGGGAACAATTAAACTGGCACCAACAGGGTCTAATATGCTCAACCTCCTAATGTACAGACTACACACCTGATTTCCTGTCATGCAATAGCCTACTGCATACATTCCTCCACTTAAGGCGATTATAAAAGCTGATCTCAGGATGTTGTTGGGTTGAAACCATGGGAAAGGGACAGGGAGGGAGTTTTTAGATAGTGAGGCCAACACCACGCAGGCTGCAACAAAGCGAAACTTTCATGTAGATTGCCCAAGATGGGAAGCAGTGGAGATGTTAAAGATGCACAACCTTAATAAAGGACATGGAAAACAATGAGTGACTGGTTATAAGTAAGTTTTAAGGCTCACTTTGAAATTGCTTTTCCTGTTTTTCTCATTAGTATCATTGTGTGTTTTTGTTTTTTGACATGACAATAACAGCCTGATATGAATCCAAACAAAATATAAAATTCAACTCATGACATTTGAGGGTTTTACTGCCATAACACATCAGGATCTGCTAGACCACACACGTGGGCATCAAACAATAACAAGGTCTGTGGAGTTTCAAAACACCCCCCAATACCTTTTCTTAGACAGCAAGTTACTTATACTCTTTAAGAAATATGGACACCAGGTGGAACTGGAAATGGAACATTTCAAGACTGTGGGAGCATTGGGCCCCTCATTATAGTCATCAAAAACCAGCTTCCACCCAAGCCTTTAAAAAGCGCATTACCATTGCGCACTCCGGGTGCAAAGCGCTGCTCCATCTCCAGATGGAATGCGAGATTGTAAATGTTCAATTAACACGCTTCCCAAACACGTGTAGAGAGGAAATCTATAATAATTATCCGGTTTATTTAGGAGTAGCAGGGTATTGTTGCAAAGTCGATAGACATAGCACAAGACAGGAAAAAAATTGTCAGATTTTCTAAAAATTCTAAAATTAATGCAAAAAATTGACACAAAGAAAAGAAAACACTCACCTGCCCAATTCTTTCCCCACCAGGTCATAACTGGCTGTGAACGCATCTTTTCTTATCCTGGTGTGGACTTCTGTCACCATCCCGTTTTTGTTCATTGCTGCGGAGTTTGGCATTCAAGTCGCGCCTTGAAATTAAACAATTTTCCCCCACAATAAATACGACAAAGGCGATTTTTTTCCGGTCCACTCAAGTAAGAACTTGCATGATAGAAAGAGAAGGAGAAAAAAGAAGTCGATTTGTGCCAACAAAAGCTGAATGAAGCCACCGGGTGATAATTCAGGTGAAACGCGTCCCCAACGAAAGGACGATGCCTACAGGAGCGATTCGCAGTCGGCAAGTCGGTGAATTAGTTTGAACGCTACTACACATTCCTGACAATAAACTCCTCGTCAGGGCCAACCCCCCTGCGCCTGACGCTCAGCTGAGGAAGCCAATGAATTTGCTGAACAGGGCGAACTGATAGTCTGAGCCAGCTGACAAGTGGTGGCAAGTGACAGAAGCATATTGGTGCATAAACACAAACCTGATTTTAATTTTTCCTTAGCTATAGTTTTCAAGGTGACAAAATAATTAAATAAATATCACACTGTAGACACTTCTAGTTTAGAAATGTCGTTTCCCCCCCTAAAGCTTAAATTACACCAAATAAGTATTTAAATGTTTATTCCATGATAGGTAATTTTAACTCTTCTTTTCTTATTTGTACACCTTCCCTCATGTTAAACCTGTAAATCCCCAAACATTTTTGCTTTTAGTTCAGTCCAACATAGCACTGGTGCTACTTATTCAAAACCACAAACTCTCATATGCATTTTTGGCATGTTTGGCATTGTAGTTGGTATGTGTTGCCTGGCTGCCTGCTCTGGGCTTGGCTGTGCTGCAGGTGAGACTTCTTAATTTTTCTCACACAAAGCTCAGTCATGAATCTGAAGCTGCCCTGTGGGTATGAGAGTTTCCCCTGCATAGTTTTGATCACATCTGTGGGACAATTGTTTATCTATTGAGCCTGTATGTCATAAAAAAAGAATTCAAAGCATCCCATCAGACAACTAATTTGTGCAGGCATCTTTTGGGAAAGTCCTGTAATGTCCCGCTCTACAAGTTCTCTGTCATATCTTACATAAAGTTTTAAAACAGACACCATCGCAAGTTACAGTGAAGGAAAGACAGTTAAAATGAGTAAGCATTGCTGGTAATCACTGGTTATCACCCAAGCCAGCAAAACTGGCTGGGATGACAACGGCTCAGACTTTTAAAGGTCAATGTGTCACCATCAGCACTAGCAGCCTTTTTGAAAATAGACTTGTGAAACTAAGAAGCTGAAAGACTGAGGTCTGGGCAGATACAAAGGAAATAGCAAAGCTCCCACATACCCACATGTAAGTCTTCCCAGTGCTGGGTGTTAGTCTGAGACAAAAGTAACCAAGGCTGAACAAATGACTGCATGAAGATAAAAATATGTGTAACGTTTGAAACAAAATAATCCAACTATCAAAACAAATCCATTAATAGAATGGCAAAAATAAGTTCTGCAGTATCACAGTTACACTAGCCTGGCTATCACTACTATATTACTGCGAGCATATATGGAGCTTGCGAAATTTTTGTCGCGTTAGCCAGGCTACAGTACAGCAAAAAAAAAGAAGCTTAATTTTTATTTTCAAAGTAGACACAAGCAAGTCTGGACTCTCCATGCTTCTTTTTTCAAACTGAGGTGAATATTTGTTTTTACTGGATAGAAAAGAACAAAAAGAGGACAGAGGAACGATTACAGCTAGACAAAATATTTTGGATTGCTTTTATAGTTGTGGCCAAGCAAAAGTGGTCGGTCAGATGCATTGTCTAGCAGACAGGGCAGGATTTGTCCAGTCTTGCCATACCAAAGCTAATTCTGTTGCCGCAAACAGCAACTGATGTAAAAGCGACCTATTGAGAGTGGACATTCCTCAGACCTTACAAAATCATTTGTGTCCAGCAACAAAGTTACATAATCTGCTACGCCTCCTCAGGTTGTTACCTTAAGTTTAAGTGAGCCCACTCCAAAGCCTTGACCCTACCTCTCTGCCAGGGTTCCCACTAAAGCCCAGGTCAGGGTTCAGAAGAACCATGTTAGTGAAGGAGCGCTACCTGGCCCCAGAGACCTAATGAAAACACATACCGGCGCAGTAGCCTGCCAGCCTGCAGTTCAGCTAACATAAATATGAGAAGTTCAGCCGTGATCTGGGGGACACAAAAAAACTTTCCAAGCCATTGGAACAAATAGGCCTTGTTATGACGAGGGTCAGAAAACACAGCTCAGCTTTTTTACAAGGTTTGAGCCATAAATTGATGTCTGGACCTGTTCCAATAAGTGGTCAAATAAGATATGGATCTGGTGGTTGAAAAAAAGGGACTTGATGACTTAAAAAGGGTACATGTAGAAGGGTATGTTAAACATGTTCCAGCCATTCCCAGTGATGGTTGAACAGATTTTCCTTTTGTTACTTGGATAGCAACAGAAACAAAGTCTCAACACAATGTCATCATCCCTCTACTTGAACGAACCTTTGGTTATATACGCTTCTTAATGTCAGAGGAGCATTATGATTCATTCATAGTGATGTTTCTATTGACCTATTAAAGTAGAGAGCCATTCCTTTTACAGCTTTTCACATTAATCACTAAAACTGCTTTTATACAAGTCACATGCATGTCCTCCTCATGCATGTTTGCCAAAGAGCCTCTGAAGACCCTGGTATGGTAAAAGGTTGAGGGCCGAAGGGAAGAAGCAATCTGGCGTTTTAAAGTGACCATTAAAGCATTAGGGTAAATGCACCCTGTTGAGACTCCCTCGGGTACACAGGCAGTCTTTTGTCCATGTTTTCAAAGACGTCCTTCTCTTGTTCTTTTGGCCATTGGTGTGTAAAGAGGCTGATTTTCATTATGTAAGCATTTTTCTCCTGTGACACAGATCTGTGAAATGTTTGCTCCTATTCCATTATGAGATTGCAAGGAGTGCAGGTATATCAAGATCTGTGTGAGAACATCCCATATATTTTTTTACCCTTTTTTGCCAATTTCCACCTCTATCATGGCTTGAAAATGACTTTAAATAATAAAATTCCTGTGAGTCTCAGTAACACTGCTTCAATATTCATTCATCGTTTTTAAAGGCATTTTGCATTTTCTAACTTTCTCTGATGGAGAGCATCACATTTTCAAGGACAGCTGAATTTAATGCAGATGTTGTCTTTAAGCTTGTCTGTTAAGTCAGGATTTGGCTGTATGAAAACTTAAACTTACTCTTTTTACAATATGATACAAAATGATGGACCTTTGGAGTGTAAGAAAAGCACCAAGGCATGATTGACATAAGTTGAGCGCAGATACGTCGGACAGATTTGACCCCCAGTACAACAGTTTCGTGAATGGTAATGAACAATGAGTCTGAAGTTTGTCTCCATCGCTGAAAAAGAAAGCCTGATGGCTGCCGATAATACATTTCCTATAAGAAGTATTTCAGTAGAACAAGGGTAAACCTCTCCTTGGAAATGTACCTTGTTTGTACTACATCTGAAAAAAACCCTGCAAGAGACTGTCTCCATATCAAGAATGATTGCTAGCTGTCGAAATTCCCTGTGTATGGTTCTTAGAAGTAAACCATTGTTTATGGAGAAAGAAGATCCTATCTAATGAAGGGCTTCTGACTCAAGAAGGCTACTCAGTAATCCCACCTCAATCTATAGGTGTTTCCAGTCTCGCATGCGTTTATGTGTTGTGCAATTTGTAAGAACCAACTGATGTCCCTAACTAACTTGTCATGCGTCTGCAGCAGATGCAAATTTTCTTGGAATAATGCTTCCATTTCACCACTTGGAAGGTCAGAGCTGCCTCTAAAGCAATCTACTTAAGCACATGATGTCATGCATTCATTAACTCTGCAAATCGTTGTGCAGTAAGGCAATAATGGCAAGGCTTGCTCGCACACTTGTGTGATCTCTAATCTGTTTGTGGTGACTTCAGTGTAAAGGACTTTGAATGAAACAGCGAAGGTCCCGCTTCTCATAAAACTGAATAGCCCAAAACGCTCTGGTTGATTTAGATGCTTAACATACTGCCAGTGTCTCTGCTCCTGTCTCCACCACTGCTAGTTCTTCTTTGTGACATCAACTGCTGTGGCTAATAAAGAGAACAAATATCACCCATGGGTTAGTGGTTACCAATACAGTGACAGGACGTCATTCGCCTCAGGACTGCAGGATGACGTGCAGAGGACACTCGAGCTGTATTGAATAAGGCAAGCAGCTAATCCTTTTGGCACAGAGGGAAAAACTCTGCAGGAAGGATAAAAATAAAGTATCAGAATAGCTCCAGAGCTATTTGCCTTGTTTGTAATCTTAGGACAACATTAAGCAAAGTGGCCTGAAAGATAGGCAGCGTGTGGCCTCTTTGAGAACCTCACTTGAGAATCAGCCATCATATTGTTTGGTTGCTGTAGGTAAACAGAGAGTGCAACCACACACACACACAAATACACACCGTTTCTTGTTTAGGATTCTCAGAGCACTCTGCCTTAAACTTAAGCTTTTTGTTCCATCAACCTGATGTCTCAACAAAGAAAATGACTGTTTGGTAAATGTTTTTCTACTCCTCTCATGCTCTAGAGTCTCGTTTGTCAAATGCTTCTTTTTGGGCTTACACACACGTCTGATGAACATTTCTCAAACAAAAACAACAGCTCAGTTTGACTCTAGATGCTGCAACACAGAATAAAGACAAAGTAGGGGATTTGGAAGGATTTTTTCTTTTCATTTTGCACACCTATGTTTGGTGTTAAAGAGCTTAAGTAAATGATAACTTTTTCTCCCACAAAAATGAACTTGATTTGAAGTTTCTTCCACCATTTGCACCAGAATTCGTCTTTTTTTTCCCTCTCATTTTTCATGTGCACGCTCTGTGAAGCAGTGTGTGGGTTGGTGCAAAACAGATGCACACAGAGACACGGATGAGAAAGTCAGAAGATGAAAGCAGCAGTCAGGTAGATGCAGAAGAGACATGTTTGCCACTTCCTGCCTCTCTTCCTGGCTATGTGACCTCTCAGACAGGAGGAAATCACAACTCGAGCTGTTTTACACATTTTCTCTCACACCTTTCTGGTAAACAGTAGGTTTCCTGTCATGGGCAGATAAGTTAGTCATAAAACATGATCCAGAAAATGATTTATGCACAATACTAACAGCGCATCAACTTCTTACTTTCACGAGTTTGTGACATTGCAGGTATGTTTTTGAGCTGACACTGCGTGCGAGAGCTAAAAGTGCATGTCTACATTGCGGAAAAAAGCTACAGTATAAGCAGATTTAGAAGCTGCACCACCCTTGAGGCTGTTGTGGGTACGTGGGTATTAACAGATGCAGTCAAGCTTAACCAAGGACAGACGCACAGCACAGACAGGCCTACTGAGAAACTGAAAGGGCTCTCTCAGCTGTTGCCTCTCTTCAGTCACCAACCCCCTAACTGCCACATCATTGTCTCATTAATCCAGCAAGAGAGAACAAACAAATCTTACACAGCTCAATTAGCTGTACATGTGTTGTGTCAGTCAGCACTTGTATAATTCAAATAACGTCAGAGATAAATAATCAACAATTTCATAACACTTGGATGAGGCAACTTTTTTTTTTTCAGGAACCGATGGTGTTTTCTGGCCAAAGGGATCCTGCACACGACATCATCCACAAACTTCACAAACAAACAAACTTATCTGATTGGACTGATGGGGAAAACAAATGACTGTTTTCTAAGTTTGGGCTTGATGACCTGTCATAATAAAGTCATAAAAAAATTGCAGTTTGACAGCAATAAACCTTTCCTAGCAGCGCAAAATAAACACAGCGGCGGGAATTTACTGTAGATTTTGTCTTCTTTATGAGAGTGTCAGATAAAAGCAGGGTAGGAAGAATATAAATGGGGCAAATCTGGACAGTCTAATAAAAGAAAAGAAAGAAGGAAACAGGAAATGGGGAAGAAAAAAAAATCCATTTGGAATGTCTGACTCAGGAGGAGAGTGAAAAGAAATATTTCAACAAGCAACTCGGCATGGAAAGTAGAAAGAGCCGGGGCTGAGGAATAACACAATATGATTATGCTTGTTTTGCATGCCGAAAAACCAAGCTAAAATAAAGATTATGAAACAAAGACATATTAAATGAGAAAAGGATCATACCAGCAAACCTCCCCTGTGAACCTAAACACATCTGCATTAGGAACTGCTAACAAATACTGGAGTATACAAACACAAGACAATGGTCTGCAAGGAAATGAGCAACAGTCATTTGCTGACATTTCTGTGTTTGTTGTGGCAGACTCTTTCGGAGGGAATTTCCTTATTATTTCTTAGTGCGTTTGTTTCATGAGGAGAAATATCCCCCCGCGCGGCAATTGGAGATGGCAGATAAACCGCACAGTGCCAAAAGGAAAATGTTGCTGACATATTTTGTTTCCTTTTTACTTTAACCTGGTTTGGTTTCGTGTCTAGACTAAAAAAAAGAAAATCTGACTCCTGCTTCAACCCCATGCTGGCTAACACAGCTCAGTGACTTCTGTGACAGCAGGTAGACGTGGCCATATGTCATCTGAACCATGGCAGAGGGCAAAGGTCAGCTTGGTACTAATGATTACCTGGTGAAGCGTGCTGCCTCAGTCGTCAGTGTTTGTTTTGGTAGCCATGGTGACAGAGCAACAAGCTGCTTCTTTAATGAACCCTTTTATAACAACACTAAGAGAAATCAGTCTTTATCGGCTTAGCTGTGATAATCACAATTGGTTCTGACGTCATTGCATGAAAGCAGTGCCAAAACTGGAATTTGGAAGAACTGATATACTCGAAATATGCTCTACCAAAACTTTAAAGAGATTAAACACAAACACACTTCTTATCATTCCACCATTTATATTTCTGCTTTTTGAGCTCAGCAAAAGAAATCTGAAAGTGTCAAGGTTAGCAGAGCTATCAACACGCATAGCAAGCTTTATATAGTTTTAAGACTTCAAATCAAATGAGTGTGTAAGAATGTTTTCCCTACGAGTGGAAAGTGTGTGTAGGAGGAGGATTTTGCTTTCAGCCACAGCCAAGAAAATCTTTGATGGCCTTCTCCGACTCATTCTCATCCCACTGGGATGTTTTTGTGGTTTCTTTGTGTTTTTTTCTATAAGATTATCAAGTCCAAGTGAGGTGAAAACAGGGAGATTTTTCAGGTGAAGTTGGCACAGCATCGGTCAGGTGTACCAATGATTAAACTGCCTGTATTGATGGATGAATCCCATGTGCTATTATTGCTCTTCATGGCAAATTACAATGCACTTAATACAGCTGGAGTCGTCGTATGTGTAGTCTTGCTCGAGTGCTCCTTTGTGTTTTTCATTGCATGTAACCAGCTGCATTGCCCTTTTGAAACTTGCATTAAGAGTGAGTTGGAAGGAGGAGGTGTGGGTCAAAGGCCAGGCAATATGTCCGACCTTATTCTTTTGGCTGCAGATGTCACACTTCATGCTCACTCTTTGCATTCACATTGTCAGTATTTGCATTGAAATGCTAGGATCACACTTTGTCTTAAGCTTGACAGACATTTAAGAAAATCTTTGTTTTGCTGTATAGTGAACAACCAGATGTTTACATTGTTGCCATGATTCTATCTATCCATCACTGCCAGTAGCCAGTTTCAATCAGCACAAGTACTGGAAACAAGCTTTTGCTTTGATTGAAGGAGACAAAACAACTCCAACCTCCTCAAGTGCCTCTTGGCAACTGCAGCCAAGAAATAATTCCACCTGTAAATGTGAAAAGATTTGATATAATGTTTTGTGAGATGGAATAAAAGGTCAGACAACATGTCAGTGTCATATGATGGATTTATTTGTGTAACACATTCATAGATAGATCCACCCTGGGCAAAGCAAGGTCACACACCCACCACGTCCCCTGCTGTGTTCCTCAGGGCTCAATGCTGGGCCTTGTCTTCTTTGTTCTTTGTTTTCTACTTGAATATTCTACCATGCTATGCTGATGACATACAGCTGTACTTACAGACAACCCCCACTTGCACTCCTCAGCCAACATCCACACTGACCACCAGCCTGGAAAGGATAAAGGTGTGGATGAAACTCAAATTCCAAAATAGAAGCCATCCTAGTTGGCACACCACATCTGCTCCACCCAGTATCCCCAGTTTAACCCTCTGTGGCCAAAAACATCCTCCTTTCCACGTCAGTCACCAACCTGACAAGAGTATTCAGAGACTATTACAACCAGAACAGAGCTGGATCATGATGAAGGTCCACAAATATTATCACCCCCATTCTGAAATCTCTTCACTGTCTCACTCAGAATTGAGCACAATTCCGCACCCACCAGGGCGTTACTGACATGTTCCCCCCAAAACTCAAGGAACTCATCACCCCCAGACCTTCTCCTGCCCCTTCTGTTCAGTAACCGAAAACACCTTCCAGGCTCCCAGAACCAAGCTTTGCAGCTCCAAGGCTGGGATTGTGCCCCAGTCCATTCACTTCTTCATGAGAAATAAACCTTTGGGATCTCCAAAAAGCCAACCAAAACTAGAAAAACATACATCCGGCAAGTTAAGTGCTCTGCACTCATAAGCCCTTCACTTTGTCTTTGACATTCACATAAAAGCCATTTTCAAGCCTGCACTACAGCCTTGAAATTTTCCAGACATGATCCACAGGGGCAGCGCATGAAAACACAAGCCTCTGTGTTTTCTCCGGACTTCTTGTGGATACTATCCAGGCAGCTGCGATTCAATAACTTCAAAAAAGTGATTGAGAGAAACCATGTATGCATAAAGTTTGTAAAACATCGAGAAGATTTATACATATCAATGGAAAAAAATCATTATCATAGATTCGTAAGGAGCATCATCCATCATTTTCACTTCAGCATACTCTAAACAGAACACTGATTGTCACTTTTTCACCCGGGTGTTAGTGTTTCTTGTTGCAAGAAAGCATCTTTGTCAGAGCGTCTGCATTGGTGACATGCTTGTGGCCAGAAACTGTGCAGAAAGTTTGGACCCATTTGCCAGGAGAAAATAAGACATGATTCTCATTTGAAAGTTTTTGTCTTTACTTGTTTCAAAGCTTCTGAGAGGTGAAATGACTAAATGAAAAGATCATTTCCTTTCTCATCTGTGAGAGCAATTCTTCATATTTTGTGCTGGCTGTGACCCAGTTACCAGCCACTGTTTTCCCGTGTTTCATTCTTTTTGACAAAGCAACTACTTCCTTAGTCACACTACATGTTGGCTGAAGACCATTTTCCTTCTTATCCCTTTTCTTGCTGAGGGACAACTAGTTTTTTTTAGTATTTCCAAAAATGTTGCACTCAAAGATCCCACCATTATACCACAGCGCCTATGTTGAAATCTTATTAATGCATGAATTTGAGCTACATATTTTAGACCCGTTAAGTGCACCCACAGTCAGAAATGCAAAATATTTCTTTACATTTATTTCATTGACACTTTTAATTTTCCACTTGAGGTTTCTTGTTTTGGATACATTTATATTCAGTAAACATTCGACCCTTTAGTTTTAAAGCCCTGCGAAAGATTTAAAGTGTATTCAATAAAATAAACTGGAAGATAAATTTCAATGTTGAATAATTCTCTTTTTAAATAATGTTTTGGAGAGAGTCCAGCTTCCAGTGGTCTACAATTCTTTCCCCAGACCGAAGCGATCTGGCAGTGATTCAGCCACCCTCCATCCCAACATCCACAACCACACAAAGGATCTGCCGGTACTTTGATGGGACACCCACCTCTTAACAGGCCCACTTCTAATTGAAAAGCTCGAAACTCCATGAATAAAGACAAGGATTACTACCATCTGTTGGGTTTTAGCATAATCTTCCTAATCAGTTCTTAAGGTTTAAGTGTGTCTTGGGGTTTATTGTCTTTCCACCTGTTTTGTCTTTTACAAATTGAACAGTAGTTGTATGTTTTATCAAACCTCCCACACATCTTTATCTTAATTCATAGCTTACTATTTGTCATAGACAGGGCCTCTTGTGTTAACAGACATTGAATTACTGCTTTGTCTCTTCCACCCCTTCTATTGAGTGAAGTGTCTGTTGGTGAGGGGACCATTGTCGCTGTGGGATGGGGATATTTGGTTCTATGCATCCATTCGCCTCTCTGGCCATAACTCTGATCTCTGTGAGCATGTTTCTCACACCCCTCACTCCAGCTGGAAGACAGGAAACAACTATGTCTGTGACTGCGGGTATCAAATTGTTGTGTCTTGTGAGCGTTGCGATGGTAATGTGAAGGGACAGCAAGAATGCAGCACACAGACGCTGGATCTCAAAGAATCTCCTGACTGACGCAAGGCCAGGGCAGAAAAATCTGATGCCACTTCCATGTTAAAGCAGATGCTCACTGCACAGACAGATCAGCTGGCTGGAAACCAAAATAAGTTGAAGTTAATTATTAAACAACCTTAAGTGAAGTAAAACCTTAAGTTAAGCCAGGAACATTATGTTTTAAAGATTTGAATTGTGATTCTTTGAATTAATGATGATTTTCAAACAGTTTCATGATCATAAAAACTACTGGCCCTTTCAAAACTATCCTGATGAATGCAGACCTATTTTGAGGTCATTTTTAACATTACATTTTAATTTTCATGAACAGATCAGGATGCAGTGTTTTCTGGTTCATATAATCTAACGAAAGGAACCAAACAGACCAGTTACTGTTTATAATCTGTCCAAGCTAAGATAAACAAGGTTTGCACTTATTCCAAGCTTCCAACAAGGCTGCGTGTGGCTTTTCCTATTGCATCTATAAAGTTTATCTCTCACAATCTTTGACTGATAAACTCAATAAAAGATAATTCAAATGATCTTGGGGCGTTCCAGTTATCTAACCTTAGTTACACTGACATACATTGGTCATACTGTATGTTATAAAGTACATTTTGCACTGACAGTAAATGGCTTCTTCTGGATTGTTCCATCATCTGATGCTCCCATATCTACATCTGTCAGGACATTAATTATTTTCAGAAATTGTATTTACATAGAGTATATTTACATTGTTGCATGAGTTAAAGCCAGTCTCGATCCAAGTTCTCTGTCCTCTTGATCATATACTGCTCAGTCATTACCCTTCATTTTGCAGGACAAAGTTGTCCCTTTTTTAGAGTTTGAAAAAAGTGGTCAGCTATCTAAAAGGCTACACCAACTGGAAGGCTGATTAAGCTGACTAGTCCTTAATATCTAAAAAGGGTTACCTTGCCTTTATGTTCCATAGTAAAATAATGATCATTCTTTTAAGGTCATTTGATAAAAGCATCATGCTTACAAGCTTTATATGGGACATTGAAAGCTTCAACATTTTCTGATAGTTTCAAGAAAGTCATACACCTAACAAAACCTGTACAGGGTAGACCATTTTGCATAATGACTAACAGAAAACTCTCAAGCCAGTATCAAATACCAGTGCTAACTGACAGAGCAGTTTCAGTTTACTATAAGGGCGTGAAAGCATTGACACCACCCATGCTGTGAGACAATCTAATCCTGTCACCATGATGTAATGAGTGGTAAACAAGAAGGAAATCTGAAAGTGACTTTTTTAACAACTTGTTAAACAGAAACTAAGAGCTGGAATGTTCCCGGGAGTTAAACTGGCCCATCTGCTTAAAATAATGGCTATTTATGGCCTGGAATACTTGTCATGAGGATGTGCATACTTGTCACTCTAGAACTTGATTTTTTTTAAAGATTATACAAGCCAAAGCAAAACTATTCTGCCTATGTTACATTATCTGCTGTCTCCTCCGAGGTCAGCTCCTTAAACCTTAATTGTAGGGAGACGCTTATATAATAACTACCAGCTATGATAAATAGTCTGCAAAATATTTCCCCCAGATAAAGCAGTCATTTGCTCATCTCGGAAGAATACAGCAGTTTATAGAGAATCGTGCAGCAGTGCACGTTTCCCAAATACTCATTTTGACCTTTGCCCTGCCATCAAATGACCAGAGGACAGATTCAGTTTCAATCTACTCCAAGGAAGTATGATAAATTCACTGGCATGTCAGTATTTCTATCACTGCTGGAATCTACCTCAACCTTTAACTCTCGCTATAATAATTTTTAAAAAAAAGCTACATTAAAAATGTTGAAGTTGAGAAGTTGTCCATATTTGAAATAAAATCTGAGCCACAGCTCCTGACATGACATAATAGGGTGGGATGTATGATTAGCACGTTGTACCATTTACAGTACACTCAAGCACACTTTAGGGACTTGGCTGCTGGTCTTGGGCATTGTAGGGAAGGAAATGATGCTGGGAAGTGATAAGGGCCAGATGTTCTTTGGGAATTTTTTCTAAATGAGTCTTTATTTCAGGCTATGAGAACTTATTTATATGCTAAACTGATTTGAAAAGAAAAAGAAAGAGTTTTGGGAACAGGATGTGTTTAGAGATTTTAAGATATAATATTCCTATTTTCCTTTTTCTCCCTTGCATGAAAAATTGTTTTCAGTTTTTATTACCCTTCAAAATATTGGAACAAAATGTCTTTTTGCCTTCAAAACTAGCTGTAAACTAAAGTTGAGGGAAACCACAGCAGGAAGAGGAACAGAAAGCCCAGCAGAGCTCACAGTAGTGATATTACCAAGATAATGTATGTGAAACAGCTTGTGTGAAACAGCTTGTGTGAAACAGCTTGCGGAGGGGTGCATGTTTGTTTTTCCTGATGGGTAGGTCTATTTTTGTTTCCCTGAATATCTTTTTTCTAAAAAAAAAAGTGCCAGCATGTTCAAACCCATTAAAGAACCAACCAATGAGAATGCCATGGTGTCAGAAAAAACAATAACAAACTGGAACAGGTATGTTAAAAATGTAGATTGACAACATTTCTTCCTATTGTGTGTGAGAAGTATTTGTTGAGATAACAATAAGAATTAGATCTAAACTGTCGGAGGGAGGGCCATACCTGGTCTGCACCAAGAGCTTTACAAAGAATGCTGTGGAAATATGAGCTTTCAAATACTCAATTAGAGAACAAAAGAGAAAAAGCTTTCAAGGAGACAGATGTTTTGCTTGCTACAGGTGTACAAAACTTGGCTCCTGGACATTGAAAGTTCTGGCATTTATTTACAGCTGTACTGTGGGTGTGATATGTTCTCATAATGTTCTGAAGCCACAGGCATTTGAGATACATGCCAAATTTCCGTTGCTGTTTTCAGAACAACAACTTCTGCAATTTGTCGAAAAAGACGGACCACCCTTTACTATTTAGCCGCTTTCAGACTTGCATCGCAGAATATTTACGGAAACTCCATTGGCTCCTTTACAGGAGTTGTCTTCACAAAGATACCACTTCCTTGCTTACCTTTTATGCAACAAGACTATGTTCCGCTTTTCAAACCTTAACCCAAACCCAAAGGGCCTTTAGAGAAACAACACTAAAATAAAATAGCAGTGAGACACAAAGAGTATGACAATTGGACTGGACTGGACTGAAAAGGTGCAAAAACACTTTTGTGCAGACCACATGCACCAAAGAGTCAGAGGAAGTGAGTTAGGTAAACATGAGAACACAGGAAATAGCTTCTTAAACGAGAGGCAGGTGCACGTGTGACAGAAAAATGGGTTTGAGAGTGTTTACAGCCTAAAAGATAAGGCGTGTAATGTATGCAATGTGTGCTGCTGTACTTGGGTTTTGTCTCTGAAGGTAATTTTCCACTTTCTGACACTTGGAAACAATGCCTGGAGTTATGTCTACACACTTAGCTACACTGTTTTCTGGCTTAACAGCAAACAACAGGGTGTTGCTGTTACCAGGTAAAGGGTGCGGTGTGCTTATTTCATTAGTCTTTGTGTGAAGGCTAGAATTCATAAAGAGACGGATCAAAAGGACACATGTCACTTCAAGAAAACAAAGCACAGGTCCCTGTTAGGAGGAAGATGAAACAGAAAGAATAGACAGCAAAGGTGTTCATTCTAAAAACCTTTTTTTGATTTTGGAAAACTCCCAATATAATGTAGATACCAGAATGACTGAGTCACTGCTCTCCTAACACAACATCCATGACTCGCTTTTACCATAACACAGGTGAGGTACTGAGGCATGGCGTGCTTGGCATTCATATCCTGCTGCACCTGGAGAAATGAGCAGGAACATAAAACGCTGGAAGGAGTGCTGCATTCTAACAGAGTGACTAAGTATTCATGGATTAATGCATCGTTTTAAAGATTTGATTTAACATGTCCGTCGTTTGTCTGTTTCACACTTATTGTTGAACCCATCGTGGCTGGGAAATGAAACTGTGCTCTGTACTCAAGTCTCACATGAGGAATGGGACCCTGCAGCCCTTACTGATCATATCTGCACTCGGGTTGCCACAATTTTCTTATGTAAGTTATCAAACCAGTTGGATCTCACAACAGAACAAGCCTTCGATACATAGCTGAGATACATTTGTACATTTCAACCAAACAAAATTCTCTATGATAGTGCAGGTCAGGTCTAGTCCCAGGCAGACTGGAGTGGCTGAAAGACCCAGAGAAGAGGGAACAGGATGTCCCCAGTAAAAAGGCAGAAGAATGTCTCGGATAGTTGATTCAAGACTGTGGAAACATTTCCCATGACACAAACCACGCCATTTCCTGGTGCACTGAGGTTTTGTATACAAGTTCGTCTTGTGGATGTCCAATCCAGCAGGTCCAGCAGCGACCCTGAGGGTTACAGCTGACGCACAGCTTCATGTCCAGCAGACTGCAATAAACTCTCACTCATCTCATATATCAAAAACTCTGGGAAAATATACAAGTAGAAAATACTGTGTCCCCCATTGACAAGTGCTGGGTGAACTATAGCTTTGATTTGGGGTTGAAGTGTCTTCAGAACAAAAATGTAGAGCTCTTGCTTTGATATATTGATGACTATCTGTTTTTTTATTTCATGAACTTGCAGTTAGAACCTTGAATTATGTACTTGGAGCTTTTTTCTCGTTCCTATCAACATAACATGTACTTAAATTAAATTTAAAAAGCTGAATAAATCAGTAGTTTAGCTTATTCTGTGAATTCAAAGTTTAAGTTAAAGTGTCTTTTTCTGCTTTGGTACTGTATAATCCTGCTCACCGCCATTCATTTTTTCCACACAATGTCTCCTGTTACAGCCATGATGATTTTTCCAGGACACAGTAAGCCCCAGTGCATCTTTATTACCTTGTGAAAAACACACTATGCATTTCTCAGGCTCTTTCTTTACTTATAAAGTAGAACTGCCATGAGCTCCATGGTTTCAGTACAGTATAATTTGTCAAAGCCACATCTCTCATCAGTTGGCACATTATACAAGCAAAAATATAGTTTCAGCATTTTGGTTTGGATGTTAGCATGCATAGGATTAAATTCTCAGAGGTGGGAAATCTTTCGATCTATTACTCTAGCAGTCGTCCTGTAGGGCCGGATAGGTTTCCCAGAACAGTAGATTCTTGCCATTTTTACCACAGTGATATGCTCTGTTGCAGCACATGCAAGCACAGCACTTAGCTGCTTTGTAGAATAAATTAATCGATTCAAGGCAGAGCTGAAGAAAAGGATGTCAGTATATTGAAAGGTTGATGTATGTACTCTATTTTTTGTGTGCGGAAAAAAATAACTCTACTCCTTCCTTGTTCTGGGAAAAAAAGTTCTTATCAACTTTCACATTTCTTTGACTTTTGTAAAAGTATGTTGAGATAATTCACTTCAAAAGAAACACCTACACTAAAGTAGATAACAACCTCTCATCTATGTTTGTTGCCAGGTATTGCGTGAGATGTGAGCGTCACCACATTCACCGCAGCACATCTTCAGCTGTTTCAGTTCTGCTCATTACTCTCACATGGGACATCCTGCCGTTTACATCTGCTTCTGCAGCCACTTTGAGCTGCTTACCTTACAGATGCTGCACTGTGTGTGCGCTCAGCACATGTCTGCTGGACTCGCAGTCCTCCACAGGGTGAGCACATGAATGAACCGACACCAGGGAGCTGCTATGTTTTTCTTTCTGAGGCAGCAGAAAATACTGCCGTCACTGTTTTCTCTGTGGCTTTGGTGCAAAATCTATGAGGATGAGGTGCATCAACTGCCTCTAAAAGGCCTTTTACTTTTCCCTAAAGAAATACCACAGAGACATGTGGCCGTACACGTGGGATTTCCTTCCTCCCTCTCCAAACAGCTGTAAAGTCTTCAAAAGCAAGTTTACTCTTGTGATGTGGACTAGTCTCACCAAAGAGCCATTTATAAAGCCTTTTGCAGGCCACAGTGCGCTTCCTCTAGACCTCTGGGTAATTACTAGACCACAAGGAAGCTGTAGGTCAGGTGTGGCAGGAATCCTCCCAGTCCATGAGGCTAGAATGGACCTCAGAGACAAGTAATTGATGAAATGCAGTTCATCTTTTTGATTGCCGTCTGACTATGTAGACTACAGAGGAGAAGTAGGAAATTAGATTATAAATTTATCACAGAATCAGTTTGATTTTACTTCAGATTTCTTTTCTTTGCAAAGGAAAAAAGCATTTCAGATTCAGTGTCCACACATTCTTTCAAAAATCCACACGCTTGCAGCACATGGGAAACAAAAAAAGTGTGTGACAATCAAGCTTCATGTTATTTTACAAAATAAACTGGAGCAAACTAATGGATTCATAGAGTAACATAAAAGATCTGAAACCCAGTAATGATTCAGGTCAATCAGTTCAAGAGCATGAACAATGTTTAGGAGCTGATATTTGTGAGAGGTTCAAGGCCTGCTGTTATCTGTCCTCCAGACACTGGGATAGCAGCCAAACTGATGCCATCTCAAGGGGAGGAACGCAGCAAAATGGCAGGAAATTCCTACTTGGTTTTGCCCCTATCAGCAGAAGAAATTCTTTTGAAATCAGGCTGGTGACGTGTTACATAAGAATGCTAATTTTTCTGAGCAAAAAGGGAAAAAAAGCCCCAAAAAACTAATCTACAGGAAATTATGTGGAGGAAACAACTTTATGTTGCAAAGCAAGATTCCCTCCTATTTTCTTTTGCGAAAGGAAACAGTAAAAATGTTGTATAGATTATTTGAGACATTTCCTGAGGAATAGCATGCATGAGCAAACATAATAACATCACAACAGAGGTTGCCCCAATTGGGTTTGTGTTAATGTCAGTGTCGGAAAACAAACAAGATTGAGAAAGAGCCAGAGAGTGAGACATCTATACCTCAAGCTTTGCTGCTGCCTAGTGACAGCTTCTCCCAATTATTTAGTGTTTTTTTTCTCCAGAGGTTTTGACTGTGACAAGTGGTAAGACATGAAATTAACTTAGCTTTTGAAAAAGATTTTAAGTTTAGCCTAATAACAAAAATCAGAAAAAATTGTTATTTTTCTAACTTTTTTAAGGATGTATGCTTATTATCCCATAAACTACATGTAAGGAAACAACAACAGCAACAACAACAAATCCTGATTTGGATTGTCAGAGCTTTTTGAATATTTAGATAATTACAATCTTCAACATTAAAACTACAAATGAGACATTTATTTAGAAATTTCCCTGAAAAAACTGGCTCACAACCAGCTGATTTTAACAGAATCCACTAATATTAAAACTTAGATGTATGACACTGGGGGTCTAAATGTTAAACCCCTTAGTGCCTCAGGGGGGCACTGTGATTTTCTTTGTCGTGTGGTAGGACAGATATTTTGATCTAGTGCTGCCATCTGGTGCTTTTTATAAATAAGTAACAGAATCAGGGCCACTGAACCAGGAATAAACGCTTTTGTAAACACTTTTACTGGCCAAATAATGAATGAAGCCAAATTTAGTGGAAATAAATCCATTGTTTTGCACTTCAGAGAAGGTATGACCAGTTTGATGCAATAATATACTCGCTGGAAGCTATCAATTATGTTTCTTTAGATTTCATCAAGTCATCCAAAAACATAGCAGTTTCCCACATAGCTGAAAGAAAAACAAGACAGACCATACTAACAAGGACATGGGAATGAATAGAAGGACTCCAGGTGGTTGATAGGAGGGTGATGCTTAGGACAAAGTGACCTTGCAGCAGCCTGAGATGAGTTTTCACATGATTCCATCCAATTGTCTATTTCATTTCGTGGTGGACCCGCTTTGCTTTAGCTGCTCTCTTCTGAAGGAGCCTCCATGGATAAGAAGGTGGTATTGATCACCGGCTGCTCTTCTGGCATCGGCCTCAGCCTAGCTGTCCGGCTGGCCTCTGACCCCAACAAAGCATTCAAAGGTAAATGCAGTCCCCGTAACTATAAATATTTATCTTATTCTTCTGTTTGAGGATCTTAAATTGGATCAGGAACCATGTGATCAGAGTTTTCAAACCCTATAACACTTTTTACAGGGCACTGTGTGGTGTTCTTATACCAAACCAAATAAGTGGCTTGTCACTCAGACTTATACCATCTTCACATATTGTGCAACAGATAAATCACATGTTACTTGAAGAGCATTCATGTGTCCTTAGTTGAATTTCTGATTAAATTCAATGTGCAAATATTTAGTTAACATACGGTAAAAGAATATGAAGTACTGCTTTATGTTCAGTCTATGCTACAATGAGGAACATGGCGAAGAAGGAGCGTCTTTTGGAGTGTGTGAAAAGCCTGCACAGGGATACCTTGGAAATACTGCAAATGGACGTGACGGATCAACAATCTATCCGGGATGCGAAAGACAAGGTTGTGGAAAAACGAGTGGACATTCTGGGTATGCTCTTGTGACAGTGTTTTCCGGTCAAGACAGGATTGATGAGGATGTAATTTGTATTGATGGGCCTGTTTTCACTGTTTGCAGTGTGCAATGCTGGTGTTGGCTTGGTGGGACCTTTGGAGGTGCAGTCTTTAGACTCAATGAGGAACATTTTGGAGGTCAACCTCCTCGGTACAATCCAGACCATTCAGGCTTTTCTATCAGAAATGAAGAGGCAGGGCCATGGTCGGATTCTAGTCACTGGCAGCACTGGAGGGCTTCATGGTGAGATAAACATTTAAGGGATGGATCAGTGACTTTTAACAATGCTCCTCATGTGGATTAAATGTATTGCCTTTAACATTCTCACAGGTCTCCCTTTCAATGAGGTGTACTGTGCAAGCAAATTTGCAATCGAAGGAGCATGTGAGAGTTTGGCAGTACTCCTGCAACACTTCAATATCCAGTGAGTTTTAAAATGTGTGCTTAATTTAAAGGGCATTTGGAAATATTTACATTTTATGTATTTTAATTTTCATTGACAGCAAATTTTGTGGAGGATAATTTGCTGACAGACTCTTTCAACCTGCAGTGTGAGTCTCATTGAATGTGGTCCAGTCAACACTGACTTCCTGGTTAACCTGCAGAGGGCAGAGCTGGGGGATGCGTCGCTCCAAGCAGTTGATACCAAAACTTTGAGTCTGTATGAAAAGTATCTGCAGCACTGCAGCTCTGTTTTCCAAAATGCTGCTCAAGACACTGAGGACATTGCAAAGGTAAGTGGAATATTTACACTATGTTCATTTCATTGGTCCATGCATCTGTGATGCTGGTGACAGGATGGATAAAACCAACTCATTCAGATTATCGAAGGCAGGGCAAGTTTATTTGTATAACACATTTCATGTACAAGACGATTCATGGTGTTTGTGATAAAACATTAGAAGCATTACAGAGGGGTGCAGAAGTATTAGGAATTATTAGAAACAAACTTTTAAAAGAACTTAAATAAAACCTGAAGAAACAAAAGACAGAAAAAAATGCTTATATTGTTACTTTATTATTGTAATTATATACAGTATCATATCTCATGTAAACAAAATAGACAAACTAAATAAATTGTCCAGCCAAGGGGGGTCCTAATAAGCAGGATTATAGTACTCATGAGGAAACTCCTCCCTGTGTGTCACTGAACATCTATGAGATATTATACTTATACAATACTGGTGCAATCTTCATAGTTATAGATTTTACCAGTAGGCTATAGGCTTTTGAAATAAAATACAAAGTTAAGGGTCAGTGAACACAACAGATTATACCCATTTTTGCAAGCTCTTTCTCTAAAACTGGGAAAGCTTCAGTAAGTAGCTACTGTCACCATTATCAAGTATATGAAATTCTTACACAAGAAATGTGGGGCGGGGGAGATAGGCATCGTATATAATATACTGAAATAAACATCTATCTGCTATTGTGTTTTGTTTTTACTCTCAAGGTGTTTCTAACTGCCATCCAGTCACCAAGTCCTGCATTCAGATACTTCACCAACAGCGTCATGCCACCTCTCACCAGACTGAAGCTCGCAGAACCAGATGGAACTCAGTTTATCAGCTCTATGAGCAAGCTCATATTCTCAGCTGAGGAGCAATAATTTTCTACATGCAATAATTTTCTACATGCATTATCATCAGCGACAACCTTGTTTCACTTCTGTAGATGTTTTACTAACATGCAGTGCAATGTAGCTCTTTTAAATTTAGCTCTTAGAGCAAAGTTTGCCCATTAAATTGTGCACTTGACATGACAGAGTGGCTCTATGTTCTATTTTTGTTTCTCTCTTATCGCTGGTGGAGAAATGTCAGATAAGGATTCTATTTTTTGCCTCGAGTGAAACCACAGGGTTTGCATTCCTTTTGTTGACTGTCTGTCTCAGTTTGCATATCCTTACTGGCATTGTTGTTTCTCTATGCATTCTTACCTTACTACTAAAGTGGAAATATTCTAAAAATGTATTTATGTAATCTTTTATATGCTATTTTAAGCACAGAGGAACAATGTCCTACTTTGTCAGCACAAGTTTCGCTTTTTTTTCTGTCGTTGCTGACTAGAATGCATGCTTAAAACTGCTAATACTCCAATTAATACACGAAGAAAATATGAATAGCTCAAAGATTTAAATGGAATTTATTCTATTAATGCATCTTATGTGCAGAAAAATGTATAAAAGTAATTTTTTCACCAATGTTGTCTTGTTTAGTGACATTTGTTAAACTCTTGTGAAAACATATCAGTACATACAAATACATTAAAAAGAAAATGAATTGATCATTTGGTTATAGATAACAGAAACAGAGGACAGTCGATAGCTTTCTCTTTCAACAGACAGCCAAAAATGTTTGAAATCAAAGAAAGTTACCAATCATCTTGTGTAATCTCAGTCAACACAGATTACAAAGATAACATCAACTCACTGTTGTTGGACTTTCCAGTCGCTGTGTGAAGCCCCGGGATCAAAGACTAAAAGAGAGGAAAGCCAGATGGAACAGCATCCTTCACCTTTGCAATGCTTGGCTCAGTAGGAGTGTGTTAGCTTTTAACATGAGACAGGTTATCCTGTCCGTACATCTATGTGTTACATTTCTGACCAAGGATTGACTTTGGCTCTTTAAGCCTTGTCTGATAAGGTGCCCTAATTCTTCCCTGAAGGTCCCAAATTGGATCCTAAATCACTGCTTTGTTACCTCACAGTTGCTTTGGAATGCAGCGCTTACAGGTGACCTAGCCTCTCAGAGAGTCCAGAGTTGGGTAATGACAGTTGTAAAATGTAAAGAGATAATTTTTATTTTTCTCTTTAATCATTGTAAACATCAATTTGACCTTCATACCCCTGCAGAAACAAAGTCCGGGTTGATTATGTGGATGGAAAATTCCTGAAATGCCAAGAACCTGATAGACACACATATACAGTAGTACACAA